>CAUYLG010024778.1:0-33357 GCA_963573385.1 Cacajao melanocephalus
TTTTTTCATTTTTTAACCTTAATATTATACCATAATGCCTTTACACTGTTAGTGGGAGTGTAAGTTAGTTCAACCATTGTCAAAGATAGTGTGGCAATTCCTCAAGGATCTAGAACCAGAAATACCATTTGACCCAGCAATCCTGTTACTGGGTATATACCAAAATAATTACAAATCATTCTACTCTAAAGACATAGGCACAGATATGTTTATTGAAGCACTATTTACAATAGCAAAGAGTTGGAACCAACCCAAATGCCCATCAATGATAGACTGGATAAAGAAAATGTGGCACATATACACCATGGAATACTATGCAGCCATAGAAAAGAATAGTTCATGTCCTTTGCAGGAACATGGATGAAGCTGGCAACCATCATTCTCAGCAAACAAACACAAGAACAGAAAACCAAACACTGCATGTTCTCACTCATAAGATGGAGTTGAACAATGAGAACACATGGACACAGGGAGAGGAACATCACACACTGTGGCCCGTCAGGGGTTGGGGAGCAAGGGGAGGGATAGCATTAGGACAAATTCCCAATTCAAGTGGGGCTTAAAACCGAGATGATAGGTACAGCAAACCACCATGGCAAATGTATACCTATGTAACAAACCTGCACGTTCTGCATGTGTATCCCAGAACTTAAAGTAAAATAAAAATAAATAAATAATATACTATAACATGCTGTTTTTTAAATTGATACATAATATTTTACATATTTACAAGGCACATGTGATATTTTGTTACTTGCATGGAATGTGTAATGTTCAAGTCAGGATAATATAAAGTGTTCTAATGTGATTTTGAATTATGTTTTCTTGATTAAAATTGAAAATGAGAATTTTTCATGTATTAGCAAATTATTTATGAATCGAATACTTCCTTGCCTATTTTGGTAGTTTTTCTTATCATTAGTATTCAGAAGTTATAGGCCTTGAAGTTAGCTTGAATTTTTACTTTGTTTTCTATACCCCTTATGGTACTGAAAATTACACAAATAGCTATCTGTTTTAGTGTCATTATTAAGTAAATAGTTGTAGGAGATTGGTAAGACTGGTGAGAGAAACTATAGGAAAAGGAGCAGCCCTTCTAAAAGTTCAGAAGGCTCTCCATAGTTTTGGGGGAGAATAAGCTGAAGGCAGCTCTTCTCTTACCCTGAGGCAGAGGGCAAGGGGTAGGTACAAGGAAGTATAGGGTAATTTATCTTAAATACACTTGAACATTGATCTTCTGTGACTGCTCCCTGAAAGAGGGAACAATAATGTTAATTACCCACAGACTGTGTTGGCTCCAGGCTTTCAACATTATGTCTGTGCTGAATAAAAGCAAGCAGCTCCAGCTGTTCAAGACTGCTCACTCATTGGCCACTAGTGCTGGGCAGTCCCCTAGCTGTTCTTACACTGCATACCTATGTCTGAGTATTCTTTTAATCTATCCCTTGGCCAGAGTCTGTGGGACAGATCCGGAAAATAGTGATCATGTCTCAGATCTCATTCTATATCAATAATACATCAAATTTCACTGAAAGCATAGATTGTCTATTACCACTCTATATGATTTCTTCCATTTATCTATTCATCTATCCCACAGCATCTTGCTAAATGCTCTTGTTAATCCAAATGAATGACTCAAATCTTTTCTTGATTTTCTGCATGGCGAATTTTGTGTGTCAGATGTTCTTGCCTTATTTACTTGGCTATTCAGAGTAATTTTAAACATATGCACAAATACAGGGCAGGTGTATAGCCCTCATTAATACATTTTGAATATTGAATTATCTTAGAATCCTGGGATAAAGCCCAGGTGGACATACTGTATATTTTAATGTTAATTGTTAGCATTGTGTTGGCTATACGGGGTCTTATTTGATTCCACATGAAATTTAAAATAGTTTTTTTCTAATTCTATGAAGAATGTCAATGGTGGTTTGATGGGAATACCATTGAACCTATAAATTACTTTGGGCAGTATGGCCATTTTTATGATATTGATTCTTCCTATCCATGAGCATAGAATGTTTTTCCATTGGTTTATGTCCTCTCTTATTTCTTCGAGAAATGGTTTATAGTTCTCCTTGAAGAGTTCCTTCACATCCCTTGTTAGACGTATTTCTAGGTAGTTTATTCTCTTTGTAACAATTGTGAATGGGAGTCCATTCATGATTTGGCTCTCTGCTTGTCTACTGTTGGAGTGATGGAATGCTTGTGATTTTTACACATTGATTTTTGTATCCTGAGACTTTGCTGAAGTTGCTTATCAGTTTAAGGAGTTTTGGGGCTGATATGATGGTATTTTCTACATGTAAAATCATGTTGAGGGAATGTGTTAACTTCTCTTCCCAAGTCCACAAGGGGCGTGATTTCAAAGGCAAGAACTTCCCAGAGACATGCCTGACCTGCCTTCTTTCATGTCTCCATCCGCGAGCTTAGAGGTCTTTGTCTAACTTATGCTCACCCAGCAAGGTAGACTGCCCAGGTAAGCTGCCTTTGTTTAGAAAACCCAGGAAAAGCTATGGGAGGACTGTGGGCCAAACAACCAATCAGATGTCAAAGTCAAAAAATCAATCACTCCAGAGGAACTATGGAAGACCTCTTCTCACTGGACAAGAACCTGAATGGGGCGGGAGTAACTCCCAGATTTAAACACCCTCTGCCCCTCACCTGTGCAGACTCCACCTCTGGATCCCCTCCCACAACATCGTGGGAATTCCCTCTTTCTCTCCCTACTTCTCTTTCTCTCTCTCTGCCTAATAAATCGCTTTTCTGCAAAACTCCTTGGGTCCGATATTTAAGTGAACGAGCCCATGGCACCTCCAGGGCCTCTTCCCCCATTCCTGGGGCAGGGGGCCAAGAACCTGAAACACCCAGTAACAATGTCATCTGCAAACAGAGACAATTTTACTTCCTCAGTTCCTGAATTGCTCCCTTTACCATTGTGTAATGCCCTTCCTTGTATTTTTTTTATCTTTGTTGGTTTAAAGTCTTTTTTTTATCAGAGACTAGAATTGCAACCCCTGCTTTTTTTGCTTTCCATTTGCTTGGTAAATTTTCCTCCATCTTTTTATTTCGAGCCTATGTGTATCTTTGCCTGTGAAATGAGTCTCCTGAATACAGCACAATAATGAGTCTTGACTCTTTATCCAAATTGCCAGTCTGTGTCTTTTAACTGGGGCATTTAGCCCATTTATACTTAAGAATAATATAGTTATATGTGAAATTGTTCTTGTCATCATGCAGCTCTTTGGTTATTTTGCATACCAGTTGATGCAGTTTCTTCATACTGTCATCGGCCTTTATATTTTGGTATGTTTTTGCAGTGGCTGGTACTGGTTTTTCTTTTCCATATTTAGACTTCTTTCAGGAGCTCTTGAAGGGCAGGCTTGGTGGTAACAAAATCCCTCAGCATATGCTTGTCTGGAAAGAATTTTATTTTTTCTTTGCTTATGAAGCTTAGTTAGGCTGGATATGAAATTCTGGATTGAAAATCATTTTCTTTCTTTTTTTTTTTTTTTCTTGAGACTGAGTTTCACTCTGTTGCCCAGGCTGGAGTGCAGTGGCATGATCTTGGCTCACTGCAACCTCTGCATCCCTGGTTCAAGTGATTTTCCTGCCTCAGCCTCCCAAGTAGCTGAGATTAAAGGCTCCCACCACCGCACCTAGCTAATTTTTGTAATTTTAGTAGCGATGGGGTTTCACAATCTTGGCCAGCTGGTCTCGAACACCTGACCTTGTGATCCACCTGCCTCAGGCTCCCAAAGTGCTGGGAGGCATGAGCCACTGTGCCCAGCCGAAAATTATTTTATTTAAAAATGTTGAATATTGGCCCCCAATCTCTTTTGGCTTGAGGAGTTTCTGCTGAGGGGTCCACTGTTAGTCTGACGGCTTCCCTTTGTAGGTAACCTGGCCTTTGTCTCTGTCTGCCCTTAACAGTTTTCCCTTCATTTCCACCTGAGAGAACCCGATGATTTTTTGTCTTTGGGTGGATCTTCTTGTGGAGCATCTCAATGGTGTTTTCTGTATTTCCTGAATTTGCATGTTGGCCTGTTTTGCTAGGTTGAGGAAGTTCTCCTGGATGATATCCTGAAGTGTGTTTTCCAGCTTGTTTCCATTCTCCCCATCTCCTTCTGGTACTCTAATCAATTGTAGTTCTGGTTATTTTTATAAAGTCCCATATTCCTTGAAGGCTTTATTCATTCCTTTTCATTCTTTTTTTCGCTAGTCTTGTCTGCCTGCCTTATTTCAGCAATGTGCTCTTCATTCCCTGAAATCCTTTCTTCTGCTTGTTCAGTTCAGCTGTTGATACTTGTGTATGCTTCATGAAGTTCTCATGCTGTGTTTTTCAGCTCCATCAGGTCATTTATGTTCCTCTCTAAACTGGTTATTCTAGTTAGCAATTCCTCTCACCTTTCATCAAGGATATTAGCTTCTATGCATTGGGTTAGAACATGCTCCTTTAGCTCAGCTTAGTTTTTTATTACCAGTCTTCCAAAGCCTACTTCTGTCAATGTGTCTGTCTGATCCCCCATCCAGTTCTGCTCCCTTGATGGAGAGATACTGTGATCATTTGGAGGAGAAGAGACACTGTGGCCTTTTGGGTTTTCAGCATTTTTTGGTTGACTCTTTCTTATCTTCATGAGATTGTCTAGTTTCAGTCTTTGAGGCTGGTAACCCTTGAGTGAGTGGGGTTTCTGTGAGGACTTTGTTGTTGTTGTTGTTGTTGTTGATGATGCTGTTGTTGCTTTCTGCTTGTTCTTCTTTCAAGAGTCAGGTCCCTCTTGTGTAGGGCTGCTACAGCTTCCTGGGGTTTCACTTCAGACCCTATTCATCTGATTCACTCCTGCACCCAGAGATGTCACTCAAGGAGGCTGGAGAACAGCACAGATGGCTGACTACTCCTTTCTCCTGGACCTCTGACCGTGAGGGGCACCAACCTGATGCCAGTAGGATTGCTCCTGTATAGGGTGTCTGACAATCCCTGTTGGACGGTCTCACCTAGTTGGGTGGCACAGGGAACAGGACCAGTTTAATGAAGCCTTTGTTCCTTGGTTGAGGGGGTGTGCCTCACTGGGGGAAACCCACTTCTCTTGGCTGCCTGGATTCTTCAGAACAACTAGGAGAAGAGGCTAAGTCTGCTGTTCCACAGAGACTGCAGCCACCCCTTTCCCTAGGGCCTCAGGCCCACAGAGATCTGGGTTCTGTCCATGAGCCTCTGGCTGGAGTTACTGGAGATCTTGCTGGGAAGCCCTTCCAATTAAGAAGGATGGTTCAGGGTTGGGCCTGAAGAGACACTCTGGCTGCAGACTGCTGCAGCAGGTATGTTGGGCTGTGGGGGACAGGTCTTGGAACCAAGCCATTCAGCTTTCCTGGCTCCAGCAGGGGAAAAGCACAGCCTGAAGCTATAGAAATGGATGCTGCCTTTCCTTCTCCCAGGGAGCTTAGTGTGTTAGGCATTTGTGAGTCTCCGTGCTAGCTGTTGTCCCTCCCCTGAGGAGCTCAAATGGCTTAGACAGCAGGCAGCCACAGCAGGAGCTGGTTGCCCCTCCCCCTGGGAGTTCTGTAGGCATAAGCACATTCTAGTTGAGAGGCTGTAAGAATCTGCACCTTCCAGGGTTCAGGTGCTAGGCCCTGCTGCCATGAGTTTGCAATTGAGATCTTCCAATCCGTGGGTAGCACAGCTCCCTGGAAAAAGCACAGTTTCCCAGCTGGGTAGCATGCTTACTCGCTCACTCACTGCCTCCTTTGGCTGGGGGGAGAGGGATTTCCTGCCGCATGTGGCTCTTGGTGGGCTGCTATACCACACTGTTCTTCCTTCTCTCCATGGGTTATGCCAGCCTTCTAGTCGGTTCTGATGAGAGAACCTGGATACCTTAGCTGCCAGTGAAGGATTCACATGCTTATTATGGTGTTTTCTGATGGGAGCCTCCTAACACTGCTGTTTCTAGTTGGCCATCTTGGCCCCACCTCCTCATATAAGTATCACATGCTAACCATTTGCACCACTGGAGCCCCTAAGAAACACCTTTCCTCATTCAAATACCTTTTCTTTGTTCATGATATGTAAATATGAAGAATTTGGCATAGAAATTAATTTACTTATTTTGAAAATGTGAGAGATAGAGATAGAGGGAGACTTTAAATACCAAGAACAATGCCTGAAACATATTTGGTACTCAATAGTGGTTGAAAATAAAATTAACAAGTCATGAGACAGTTAGACTGGAAGAATGAGCAGAGAGAATTGAGGACTGTTTATTTCAAATAGAGTTCACACTTCATTTAGTAGAGATGAACTATTTCAAGGCAATTGAATTTTCCTGATTATTAGTGATGTTGAGCATCTTTTCATAGCCTTGTTGGCCATTTGTGTACCTTCTTTGGAGAGTTGTCTATTCATGTCCTTAGCCCACATTTTGGTGGGATTTTTTGTTTTTTCCTTGTTAATTTGTTTGAGTTTATTGTAGTTTATTAGTATATTTAGTATATTAGTCCTTTTTCAGATGTATAGATTGTGAAGATTTTTTTCCCACTCTGTGGGTTGTTTGTTTACTCTGCCAACTGTTCCTTTTTGCCATGCAAAAATTCTTTAGTTTAATTATGTCCTGGCAATATGTCTTTGTTTTTATTGCATTTGGTTTGGAGTTATTGGTTAAAAAAAATGCCAATCAAAACCACAATGCTATACCACCATAATCCTGCAAGAATGGCCATAATAATAATAATTTTTAAAAAATAGATGTTGGTATGGATGTGGTGGACAGGAAACACTTCTACATTGCTGGTGGAAATGTAATCTAGTACAACCACTATGGAAAACAGTGTGGAGAGTCCTTAAAGAACTAAAAGTAGAACTACCATTTGATTCAGCAATCCCACTATTGAGCGTCTACCCAGAAGAAAAGAAAAAAGATACTTGCACACAAGTTTATAGCAGAACAATTCACAATTGCAAAAACATGGAACCAACCCAAATGCTTATGAATCACAGAGTGGATAAAGGAACTGGGATATATCATATACAATATATATATATACACACACATATATATATGTATGATATATATATGTGTACATATATATGTGTATATGTATATATATGTGTGTATATATATCATATATATCCCATATATATACATCATATATGATATATCTATATATATATCATATATATGTCATATATGATATATCCCAGTATATATTATAATATCATATATGTTATATAATTTAATACTATTCAGCCATAGAAAGGAATGAATTAATGGCATTCACAGTGACCTGGATAAGATTGGAGACTATTATTCCAAGTGGAGTAACTCAGAATTGGAAAACCAAACACCATGTGTTTTCACTCATAAGTGGGAACTAAGCTATGAGGATGCAAACACATAAGAATGGCACAATGGACTTAGATCTCATGAGGAAAGGCTGGGAAGGCTGTGAGAGATAAAAGACTACAAATAAAGTGCAGTGTGTACTGCTCAGGTGATGGGTGCACCAAAATCTTACAAATCATGACTAAAGAACTTACTCATGTAACCAAAAACCACCTGTTCCCCAATAACCTATGGAAATAAAATGAAGAAATTAAAAAAACAAATGGCTAGAGATGACATGGTCAGATTTTTATGTGTAATACCCTGATGGTTTTCATAGTAGATGAATTTGAAGGGTAAATAATTAAGATGCTGTTATGATCATCTTGTTTAAACTTTGATCACAACATGTAAGTCCAGGTAGTTTGAACAGTGAATAGGGTGTGCACTCTATCCATATATACTCACATGCATGTACAGATAACATGTATAAATAGGAATTAAAATGGCTGTACTTGTTATTTGACTGAATTTAGGAAGTAGGAGGAAAAAAAAAGAATCAAAATTCTGTGCCAGTTTTTTTAATTAGAATAACCAATGACAGATAGTAATGTTACCAAACAGAAATATATGGTAGCAAAATCAGAATGAAGGCATTACAAATTCTATTTGGGACATAGTGATTTTGAGATAAACTACCCTACCTAACCATCTCCTACATGTTATAAGACTAAAATAAGATTAGGAATAGGAAATCTTTTTAAGAAATTTAAGACATTAAAATAATTTAGGTACATAAAAGATATCATTACTATTTGCATCAGCAAAGGGAACTATGTAAATCAGAAAAAATGAAAGTTACTTTTTTTTTTCAAGCTGAACAGAATGTACCACAGAGGTGAGATGTATTGTTTAAAATACATTCAGATGAAGTCTATACATAGATAATTAATTTTTATATGATTAATATATATGCACATGCACACACAAACACGCATATTTTAGGCCTTAAGGCTCTATAAATCTGTGTTTTAGGCCAATATGTTTTAATATAAACCACTTTTCAAGTCTAGATTATTTTATTATAAAATCTACTTCATGGATTTGTTTAGTTTCAACAAATCATAGTAACATTCTCTATGGGAAATACTGACTATGTCAAAGGTACCACATTTTGAAGAGTTGCCATCAGACTACACCTATGGTAAAAATCATAAAATATTATTATAAAAATTCATCATCATATCTATTGTAAACACTTGACAGCATATGAGATTGGTAGTTCACTCTGACAATGCAAGGAATTGCTGTTTATGGTATAAAGCCAGGGAAGTCTCAACTACAACGAATGTAGAATTTTACGTGATAAAATGTCAGCAGTTTTGAGAGTTTGTTATTAAAATCAATAGCAATTCAAGGTTTACAGTTAGAAAGCATTTCTATGAGGAGCCAACAGTTTAAAAAATGAGTGACTCTGGCCATATAGATATGTTTCTATATCTATATTTAGTCAGTTGTGTGGAATAGACTCACAAGCTGTGGAGGAGGGTTGTGCTAATTGATTTAAAAACATTTCTAAATCTCATTTCTGGCACTGTCTTTGATTATTTTTCATGTCCAATTGTAACTGGTTATTTTATTATGTTTTACATTTTTACAAACAAATGAGTATTTTCTAAAACTAGATTGGAGAAAAAATAATATTACTAATATGTATGTGTCAATATGCATATATGTGTACATATATTTGTTTATACATACATATATATAGCATATATATATATAGCATATATATGTGTGTGTATATATACATATATGTTATATGGCAGTTCATACCCTATACATATGTAGGGTAGTTTACCTCAAAATCACTACATAAAGTATATATATGTCTACATATAAATATATGTGTGTATATACATATTTATGTATATTATATGTAGTCCTCTCTCTTGACTTTAAAGGGAGCATTTCTGTCTTGGAGAGCAACACTACAAAGAAATATATAAGAAACAGACAAAATCATAATATTTCTATTTTTATTATTTTATTAATCAACTTCTGGACTGAGATGGGTGTCATAATAGTGCCCAGAAACTCTTGGCTGCTAGTCAACAGGAGATAGATTAAATATTATCTAAATTCCTTAAAATACACAAGATAAGTTCTGCTCTGCTCTATTGGGAACAATGACATTCTAAAATTCTTAATATTTTTAACATTCATAAACTATTTTCTATAACATGTAAAAAATTATGATTTTGGAATTAAATTACAAATGTGATTGTATTTAAAATTGTTTTGAGCTTTGAAGTCTAATTTTTAAACAACACAAATTTATAGTCAGGTTAAATAAGCAAGTAAAAAAGGTGTAAGAAGAAAATTGTTAATTGCATGTGTTACATTGGTGATTTCCCAATGATACCAATGTAAAACCATATAATGATTTAATTGTTTTTTCTTTTCTAGGGAAATTTTGAAAATCAAAACCAGTGACTGTCTTTGCAAAACAAAGAACCTATTATATATTTAGTCAATAAGTAAAGAATGACTGGCTACATGTTTTGTTTTGTACATTTATTTCCCCAGCTGCATTTACAAGGTTTGCTTTGAAATTGCAATAAAATGAGATGGTCTCTTGGCAGAGAATAAAGAAAAAAAAAATAGTGTTTTCTCTTTTTCATAATGGTCCAGCAGTGCCATGTACTCGGTATAAGTATGCTCTGAATTGCAAAAAGATGAAATCACAAAGGAAAGCTTTCCTATGGTGAGGTTATAATCTATTTCAGCAGGTTCCAATATGATAAGAAGTGGCCTGTATGTGTGCACAAGGGAGTGGGGATTTGGAGAGGTGCTAAGGGAAGAGTTACTAGAAAATGTGCACATTGGAAAAAAAAAAATAGGAGAGAAGAAGATGAACTTTGAATATTTTCCCTTCTCAAAGATTCTTTCCATTGTACCTTACATAAATTTCTGCTACATTTTCCAGGATGTGTGCAAGAAAATTGAACATGCCAAACTCATGAACCTAATCAGAAAAAGTGCCTAGCCCAAAACAGGACCTCACACTAGCTCCCACAATCATTCCTCATCAGAAGAGAGTTCCAAGTTTCATCTTCACTTCTTTAGGGCTTGGGTATCCAGATATTTGTGTTTGGGAAGAAAGGCTCCTGACTGGCTCTTTTGCAGCAAAGTATACTATTCTTAAATACTGCGCTAGAAAATCCACTGATTTTTAGCTACTGGATGAGTTTAAAGTTGTCCTTCTCAGATCTCAATAACTCTTGCCATCTAAAGTTCGATTAAAGGGAGAAAGGGTTACTTTACCAAACTGACATGAGTCCTATCACATATCTGTAGTTTATGCTTAAAGATTGAGGCTCAACAGTGAAAGTACAGTCTGTCCTGGAGGAAAGACTGGGGAAATGACCTCATTAAAACTACCAGGAAGACAGTAATGAACACACCTTGTTTCATTCTGGTTTGGGGAAGGTATCAACAACAGCAAAAAAAGGTCTTGGAGTATTTGTAGAGTGGGGTGAAGGGATGTGGGGTGGAGGTTAGCAGCTTGTTTGACAAAAAACCATACAAACGAACAAACAAAAAACCCAGAATTAAACAGACTGTAAGCATACACCCACACCGATACACACAATATTTTCCCAGTATAGAGATGGCTCTAGTGGTTTAATACATATTTATGAACACGTTTCCTTTTTGAGGGTAAGTAAAAACTGAGAAAAAAACACACACACATAGCAAGATAACTTGATTGTAAACCAAAAATAAAATTCTAAGGCCCCTCAACCATCTGAGTGGACTTCCTCCTCAGCCAGGGCTCTTTTAAAATTTAACCTAAGAGACTGTTTCAGGCTATGATGAGAAGTGGGGTTGGACATGCCTCATTACACCTCTCTAATATTAACCTCCACACAGACTTTAAGTCTGATAAGAAACATTTTACAACCTATTTTCTCTGAAGCCTACTACCTGAAGGCTTCCTCCGCAAATAAGGACTTGTGTCTCCACAATTCTTTGTCTTAACCCAGAGACATTCCTTTTTGTTGACAACAGGTCTTTAGACAAAATCAACCAATTGTCAACTAGAAAATACTTAAATTTCCCTATATAGCCTGGAAGCCCCCATTTCGAGTTGTCCTGCCTTTCCGGATGAAACCAATGTCTTTCATAAATGTATTTGATTGAAGGCTCATGTCTCCCTAAAATGTATAAAACCAAGCTGCACCCCAACCACCTTGGGTCACATGTTCTCAGGACCTCCTGAGGATTGTGGCACATGCCATGGTCACTTATATTTGGCTCAGAATAAACCTATTCAAATATTTCACAGAATTTGACTTTTTTCACTGGCATAACACAGTTAAAAATTTAAGTATTTTCAATATTCTTGTCCTCAGAAAATATAAGAAAATAACATTTACCAGAATCTTTTTTTGTTTCAGGTCTGCTTTATTTTTTTTTGTTCCTTCCTCCCCTTTGAACAATAAACTTAGTCTTTTTGTACTATAGTTTTTATTAAAAGAACCCTACATATTTATCCAAGTATAATCAATAAATTATTCTTAGGGGGATAGCCTGGCAACATGGGGGGTAGGAGGTATGACCAACTTGAAGGTTCCACTCGAACAGACAGAGCAGTGTGTGGAGACCCACATGATGAACTTCTGCTCCAAGAACTACTGTAGAAACATACCAGGAAAGCCAAGAGAACCCACAAACCCTTTGAAGGAGGTGGTCTGCCTCTGCAGGCTCCGTGGGACAGCTGAGGAACTGTGAGTTGGTTTGCTTTCTCAGCTGAGATTGCTATAGTCTGGGCAAGTTCTCAGCATTACTCACTGGCTACCTGGAAATAAACTCAGTGCTGGTGGTGGGAGGAGGGGACATGGTGGCAGTATGACTGGACTTTTGGGATGTGGCCTTTGTGGGAACTGGTTGAGGCCTGTGGCTGCTGGCTTTCCCCCACTTCCCTGGTGACCTGTGCGACACAGCAGAAACAGCCATAATCCCCCTGGGAACATAAATCCATTGTCCTGGAAAGCACACCTCTACCCTCCAAGGCAGCCACAGCAAGCCCCACCCAAGGACAGTCTGAGCTCAGACATACCTAATCCTGCCCCAACCTGAAGGTCTCTCTCTACCCACTCTGGTAGCTGAACTCAAAAGACACAAATTTTAGGGAGCTCTACGGCCCCGCCCACCACCTGATCCTCCCTATACAGCTGCAGCTGATGCCACTTGAAAGCACCACCTCCTGGCTTGAGGTCAACCAACACAAAACCAGCACACTTAACAAAAATACAACCAAGGACCCTCACAGAGTCCACTTTACTCCTCTTCTACCCTCACTGGAGTAGGTGCTGGTACCCACAGCTGAGAGAACTGAAGATGGATTAAATCATAGGACTCTGCAGACACTCCTCAGTACTCACCCAGAGCCTGGTAGCTCTGCTGGGTGGCTAGATCCAGAAAAAAATAACACTCACTGCAGTTCTGCCCTCAGGAAGCCCCAGTCCTAGGGGAAAGGGAAGAATACCACATCAAGGGAGCACCACTGTGGGACAAAAAAAATCTGAAGAGTAGCCCTTGAGTCCCAGATCTTCCCTCTAACATAGTCTACCCAAAGAAGAAAGAACCAGAAAAACAATTTGGGCACTATGACAAAAGTAAGTTTTTTAACACCCTCAAAAGATTACCCTAGCTCACCAGCAGTGGATCCAAATGAAGACAAAAATCTCTGAATTGCCAGAAAAAAAAGACCAATCAAGGAGGCACCAAAGAAAGGTTAAGTCCAACTTCAGAAAAGAAAAAGAGACACAGAATATGAACGGAAAAATCTCCAGTGAAATAGGTAGCATAAACAAAAAAACAAGTCGCAACTTCTGGAAATCAAGGACACACTTAGAGAACTGTAAAATGCACTGCAAAGTCTCAGCAACAGAATAGAGCAAGCAGAAGAAAAACACTTCAGAGCTCAAAGACAAGGCTTTTACGTTAGCCCAATCCAGAAAAGACAAAAAATAAAAATAAAAAAATATGAACAAAACCGCCAAAAAGTTTGGGATTACATTAAAGGACCAAGCCTAAAATAATTGGTGTTCCTGAGGAAGAAGAGAAATCTGTTTTGAAAGCATATTTGAGGGAATAATTGAGGAAAACTTCCCCAGCCTTGTTAGAGATCTAGACATTCAAATACAAGAAGCTGAAAGAACACCTGGGAAATTCATCACAAAAAGATCATTGCCTAGGCACATAGTCCTCAGGTTATCTAAAGAAAAGATGGTGGAAAGAATCTTAAGAACTGTGAGGCAAAAGCATCACGTAATCTCTAAAGGAAATCTATCAAATTAAAAGTAGATTTCTCAGCGGAAACCCTACAGGCTAGAAAACATTGAAGTCATATCTTTAGCCCCCTTAAACAAAATAATTATCAGTCAGGAATCTTGTATCTAGAGAAACTAAGCTTTATAACTGAAGGAAAGGTAGTCTTTTTCAGACAAACAAATCCTGAGAGAATTAGCCACTACCAAGCCAACACTACAAGAACTACTAAAAGGAGCTCTATATCTTAAAACAAACTCTCAAAATACACACAAAAAAGAAGCTTCTCAAAGCATAAATATCACAGGACCTATAAAACAATAACACAAAAAAACAATAGCAACATGGTATTCAGGCAACAAAAAGCACAGTGAACAATATAGTACTTCACATCTCAATACTAATGTTCAATGTAAATTGCCTAAATGCTCCACTTAAAAAAATACAGAATGGCAGACTAGATAAGAACTCACCCACCAAGTATCTGCTCTCTTCAAGAGACTCACTTGACATATAAAGATTCATATAAACTTAAAGGGGTAGAAAAAGGTATTCCATGCTAATGGATACCAAAAGTGAGCAGGAGTAACTATTCTTCTATCAGACAAAATAAATGTTAAAGCACTGGCAGTTAAAAAAGACAAAGAGGGACATTATATATTGATAAAAGGATAGTCCAACAGGAAAATATCACATTCCTTAGTATATATGCACCTAACACTGGAGTTCCCAAATTTATATATTAAAAAAAAATTGCTACTAGACCTAAAAAATTATATAGACAGAAATGATAATAATGGGGGGATTCAGTTACTCCACAGACAGCACTAGACAGGTCATCAAGACAGAAAGTCAACAAAGAAACAATGTACTTAAACTGTGTCCTAGACTTAGGACTTAGATACTTACAGAACATTCCATCCAACAACTGCAAAATATGCATGTTATTCATCAGCACATGTAACTTTCTTCAAGATAAACCATATGATAGGCCACAAAACAAGTCTCAATAAATTTAAGAAAATTGAAATTACAACAAGTATTCTGACCACAGTGGAATAAAATTGGAAATCAACTTGAAAAGGAACACTCAAAACCATGCAAATACATGGAAATTAAATAACCTACTCCTAAATGATCAGGTCAACAATGAAGTTAATATGGGAATTTAAAAATTCCTTGACTGAATGATAATAGTCACACAACCTATCCAAACCTGTGAGAAGCAGCAAAAGCAGTGCTATGAGGAAAGTTCATAGCTATTAATGCCTACATAATAAAGTCTGAAAGAGCACAAAGAGTCAATCTAAGGTCATACCTCAAGGAACTAGAGAAATAAGAACAAACCAACCCAAATCCAGCAGCAGGAAAAAAAAATCAGAGCAGAATTAAATTAAATTAAAAAAAAACAAAGATAAATGAGACAAAAAAACCGGTTCTTTAAAAAATAAATAAAATTGGTAGATCATTAGTGAGATTAACTAAGAAAAGAAGAAAGAAAATAAAAATAAGCTCAATTACAAAAGAAACAGGTGATATTATAACCATTACCACAGAAATACAAAAGATTAGTCAAGGCTGCTATGAACACCTTTACACACATAAACTAGGAAATCCTAGAGGAGATGGATAAATTCTTGGAAATATATAACCCTCCTATATTAACCTGGAAAGAAATAAAAATTCTAAAGACCAATAAAAATCAGTGAGATTAAAATTGTGATTAAAAAATTACCAATAACAAAAAAAGAGTCTATAACCAGACAGATTCATAGCTGAATTCTAACAGACATTCAAAGAACAATTGGTAACAATTCTATTGACACTATTCCAAAAGATATAAAAAGAAGAAATCCTCCCTAAATCATTCCATGAAGCCAGTGTCACCCTAATACCCAAACCAGGAAAGAACATAACCAAAAAAGAAAGCTACAGACTAATAGGCCTGATAAACATAGATTCAAAAATCCTCAACAAAATACTAGCAAACTGAATCGAACAGCATATCAAAAAGATAACCTACCATGATCAAGTGGGTTTCATACAAGAAATGCAGTGATAGATTAATATATGCAAGTTAATAAATGTAATACACCACATAAACAGAATTAAAAACAAAAATCACATGATCATTTCAATAGATGCAGAAAAAGCATTTGACAATATCCAGCATCCCTTTATGAGTAAAACTTCAACAAAATCAGCATAGAAGGGACATTTCTTAAGGTAATAAAAGCTGCCTATGACAAACCCACAGTCAACACTATACTGAATGGGAAGAGTTGAAAGTATTTCCCCTGATAACTGGAATAAGACAAGGATGCCCACTTTCACCACTTCTATTCAACATAGTACTGTAAGTCCTAGCCAGAGCAATCTGACAAGAGAAAGAAATAAAGGGCATCTAAATTGGTAATGAGGAAGTCAAACTGTCATTGTTCACTGATGACATGACTGTATACCCAAAAAATGCTAAGGACTCATCCAAAAAGCTCCTATAACTGGTAAACGAATTAAGGATACAAAATTACTATACACAAATTAGTAGCTCTGTTATATGCCAACAGTGGGCAAGCTGAGAATGAAATCAAGAACTCAATCACTTTCACAATAGCCGCAATACAAAAACAAAAACAAAACACTTAGCAATGTACTTAACAAAGGAGGTGAAAGATCTCTAAAAGGAAAAATATGAAACACTGCTGAAAGAAATTATAGATGACACAAACAAGTGTAAACACATCCCATGCCCATGGATGAGTGAAATCAAAGTTGTGAAAATGCCCACACCACCAAAAGGAACCTATCAATCAATGCAATTTCTATGAAAATATCACAATGATTCTTCACTAAACTAGAAAGAAGAATCCTAAAATTCATATGGAGCCAGAAAAAGCCACATAGCCAAAGCAAGATTAAGCAAAAAGAACAAATCTGGAGGCATTACATTACCTGACTTTAAACTACGCTATAAAGTCACAGTCACCAAAACAGCATGGTCCTGGTATAAAAGCAGACATATAGACCAATGGAACAGAATAGAGAACCCAGAAATAAAGCCAAATACTAATATCCAACTGATCTTTGACAAAGCAAACAAAAATGTAAAGTGGGGAAAGGACACCCTGTTCAACAAAGGATGCTGGGATAATTGGTAAGCCACTTGTAGAAGAATAAACCTGGATCTTCATCTCTCACCTTATACAAAAATCAACTCAAGATAGATCAAAGACTTAGACCCAAGACTTGAAGCCATAAAAGTTCTAGAAGATAAAATTGAAAAATACCTTCTAGATATTGGGTTAGGCAAAGACTTCATGACCAAGAACCCAAAAGCAAATACAACTGAAATAAAGACAAATAGATAGGACTTAATTAAACTAAAAAGTTTCTGAACAGCAAAAGAAACCATCATCAGAGTAAACAGAAAACCTACTGAGTGGGAGAAAATCTTCTCAATCTCTGCATCCATCAAAGGAGTAACATCCAGAATCTACAAAAAATCAAGCAAATCAGCAAAAACAAAAGAAACAATCCCACCAACAAATGAGGTAAGGACATCAATAGACAATTCTCAAAAGAAGATATATAAATGGCCAACAAACATAAGAAAAAAAAGTTCAACATCATTAATTATCAGGGAAATGCAGATCAATATGATATCACTTGACTCCTACAAGAATTGCCATAATCAAAAAAAAAAAAAATAGATGGCATGGATGTGGTGAAAAGGGAACACTTTTACACTCCTGATGGAAATGTCAACTAGTACAACCACTGTGGAAAACAGTTTGGAGATTCCTTAATGTACTAAAATTAAATCTACCATTTCATCTGACAATCCTGCTACTGGGTGTCTACCCAGAGGAAAATACGTCATTATATGAAAAAGATACCTACACATGAATGTTTATAGCAGCACAATTCACAATTACAAAATATGGAACCAGCCCAAATGCCCATCAATCAATGAATGGATAAAGAAAAATGTGGTATATAAATACCACAAATATGCTTTGGCTGTGTCCCCACCCAACTCTCTTCTTGAATTGCAGCTCCTATATTTCCTATATGTAGTGGGAGGGACCCAGTGGGAGGTAATTGAATCATGGGGTAGGTCTTTCCCATGCTGTTCTTGTAATAGTGAATAAGTCTCATGAGATCTAATGGCTTTATAAATGGGAGTTCCCCTGTACAAGCTCTCTTATCTGCTGCCATGTAAGTTGTGCATTTGCTCCTCATTTGCCTTCCCAGGCCTCCTCAGCTATCTGGAATTATGAACTAATTAAACCTATTTCCTTTATGAAGTACCCAGTCTTGGGTACATACCATGGAATCCTACTCAGCCATAAAAAGGAATGAAATAATGGCATTTGCAGTAACCTGGATGCAACTGAAAACCATTATTCTAAGTGAATTAACTCAAGAATGGAAAACCACGGTCACGTGTTCTCACTCATAAGTGGGAGCTAACATATGAGGATTCAGGGGAAAGGATGGGAGGGCTATGAGGGATAAAAGACAACACACTGGGTACAGTGCACACTGCTAGGGTGATGGATACACCAAAATCTCAGAAATCACCACTAAAGAACTTATTCATGTAACCAAACATCAACTATTCCCCAAAACACCTACTGAAATTTAAAAAATTTGCATACACGAAAGGACATTAAAAATATTTTGAAAACATGAAATTAAATTTTTATATTTACACAAACACACATTAAGTCTATCCATATTGGATAGATATAATGGCTTCTTTGTAAAATTTAAAGGATTTAGAAGTGTGCTGGCTTATTTTTACATAGATAGTACTTTTAAAAACTGATTTGAACATCATCATATAAGAGATACTTCTGAAGCTGGGACTTGAGATTTCAAACAAATGCACTTTTCTACATTTTTGTAAAAATGAAAGGTTTGCATTGCGATTCAAACCTACATTTTAAAAAGGTGGCTTAAGAGTTACCTTTTGATTTTGTAGGGAGAGCTCTCTTTGTTACCACAGCCTTAAAGAGCTCCTGTTCCATAAATCTGACAGTTATCTGCATTACAGCTAAGAAGCTTAACCATTTGGAGTTTAAAACTCCTCTATCAGTCTGCCCTGGAGTCACTCTGGGATGAGTCAAATGGTCAGACACTATCTCATTGGAAGAGAAAAATGATCATGTCTGAGTACCAGGAATAACAATTCTAAAAATAGATCCAATTCATTCAACGTTTCAGTGATGGCCAAGTGACGCATGCTGAGAGGGCTAAACCTCTACAGCTGGAAACTTAACTCCTTGGGAAGATGTGGCAATGCAAATTTGTCGAAGATGAATGATACATCACTTTTCTGGAATGAATGGAATGTCTAGCCAAACAGAGAACTTTCGGAAATGTTAATAATTGTGGCCCTGTTATTTCTTATCTGTTCAATTCCCTTAACCAAACAAAAGCCACTGCAATATCCCACCTATTCCCCTCACACATGTCTGTTCTTGGTATTAATTTTTACATTTTGACATTTAAATATTAACTATAAATATCCATATTTTACTTTCTTTGGGCAATTACATTTGCATTATTGGTGAAGAACTATAAAACCGAATGGACAAAAAAATGGTTTAAACAAAAGTTGTACAAACATGCATATTTAAAAGAAGAGATTTTTATAACTACATAAAATAAATAATGTAATATCTTGTATTTATATTTTCTCACCAGGGCAATAGATTAAGTGCTGAGGACAGAATCAACAAAAACAATATTATATGTTGCTACTGGCGATATCTCTGGTGTTTCCTAATTGGTTGCATTTCAAACCAGTATCCTAAAATAAGCATCTCTAAAGGCATAGTTAGTTCACCTTTGCATTCTACCACAGAAGCCTGTGGAACACAATCAAGGGATATTGATGTTCAAAGAAAAGAATGGCCTCACAAATTAAACAACACATCTAAAAATTTTTGTGTTCCAAGAAAATAGATGATGTGTTGCATTTTTTCGTGCATTTTGGTATCTCCTTGGTTGATAACAAAGTAAATTTTCCAGCGCTGTTTCTGGGTTCTACTTGAAGAACCCAGAAACAGTGCTGGAAAATTTACCCATTCATCCTATAATAGGATGAATGAAAGTATGTGATGACAAATAATGTGCATAGAATGAAACTTTTAAAACTGAAGTAGCAATTTCAAAAGATTTAAGAGGTGAAAATTCCATGGAAAAATTTTACTATGCCTTATTATCCTCCTATATTAATAGACCTCAGAAAAAACACTGTTTCTCATTCTGTTGAACATATATCTATGAATTTTGTTCAAATACAAAAATCAACTAATGGCTAATTTCTAAAAATAGAAAAACATATTAACTAATGAAAGACTTCTGGGAAAATGTTAATTTGTTTTGATTGAAAATCATTCATTAATGTACTGTCATGAAGTGTACTATTTAGATTTCATTATAAATTTAAACTATTTATTACAAGTTTTACCAATGGAATATAATCATTTATTTAACATGTTTTTGTTTAGCATATACTATATATCCAGCACTGTGAAAGACACTGGTATGCTGCAATAAACAAAATATAATTTGGTTCCTATAAGATTTGCTTGAATTATTTTTACATAATTTAATACTTAAAAAATTTGCTCACATGTAAAATTTTTATGACTTACAAAATACTTTTACAAACATTATCTCACTGACTTTTTAAAAATCCTGTTTAAAAAAGTATTGTTTCCATTTTACATATAAAGGAAAAAAGCCCCAAAGTTTTAAGTAAATTTAAAAATATTTTGACTTCCACCAAGACGGCCGAATAAGAACAGCTCTGGAGTGCAGCTCCCAGCAAGAGAGATGCAGAAGTCAAGTGATCTCAACATTGCCAATCGAGGTACCAGGTTCATTTCAATAGGACTGGTTGAACATTGGTGTAGCCCAAAGAGGGCGAACTGAGGCAGGATGGGGAGCTGCCCAACTCAGGAAGTGCAACTGACTGGAGGATCAGGGACTTCTCCCTCCTGCCTGGTACTCCAGTTCAGATACTGCACTTCTCCCAACCCTCTGCAACCCACAGACCAGGAGATCCCTGCCAAAAGCTCTGCAAGTTATCAGCATAAATCAGAGTGGCAGATCCAGAGGGCACCATGGGTTGTCAGCACAAATCTGGATGGACAATCTGACTAGCACCAAGAGTGCCTGCTGGACAGAGCTACCCAACCCTCAGAAAGAGGGAGAGTTGAAAGCAGGGAGACAGGTGATATGGCTTAGCAGATCCCACCCCCAAAAGCCCAGCAAACTGAAGCCCTCTCACTTGAGAGTTTCACAACCAGCGCATCAATTCAAGCTGGAGCTGAGATGATCAAGCTTGGTGGGAGGAAGGGAGTCCACCATTGTGAAGGTGGGGCTAATCACATCTGAGTAAACAAAAGCCAGAGGAAGACTATACAGCAGCTGGGCTGAAGCAGAGGCAGCCCAGCAGCATCTCAGCAGGCAAACAAGGGACAGACTACATCCTCAAGCAGCTACCTGACCCCTGTAGAACAACAACAACAAAAAAAAGCCACCTCCTATAAGAGAGCTCAGGCTACACTAGGTGGGTACCCTTCTGGGACCAACCTACCAGAGGAAAGATTAGGCAACAATCCTCACTGCTTCACAGCCTCTGAGGGTGATTCCCAGGCAACCAAGTCCTGGAGTAGACCTCTAACAGTCCTATAGCAGAGGGGCCTGACTGTTAGAAGGAAAACTAAAAAACAAAAAGAAATAGGCTCAACATCAACAGAAAGGATGTCCACTCAGATACCTCATCTGAAATCACCAACTTCAAAGATCAAGGTGGATAAATCCACAAAGATGGGGAGAAACCAGTGTAAAAAGGATTAAATCATCAAAGGCCAGAATGCCTCTCCTCCGCCAAGGGATTACAACTCCTTACCAGCAAAGGAACCAAACAGGATGGAGAATGAGATTGACAAATTGACAGAAGCAGACTTCAGAAGGTGGGTAATAACAAGCTTCTCTGAGCTAAAGGAACGTGTTCTAACCCAATGCAAAGAAACTAAAACCTTGAGAAAAATTTAGACAAAATGTTAAATAGAATAACCAGCTTAGAGAAGAACATAAACGACTTGATGGAGCTGAAAAACACATCATGAGACCTTCACGAAGCATACACAAGTTTCAATAGCCAAATCAATCAAGCAGAAGAAAGGATATCAGAGATTGAAGATGAACTCAATGAAATAAAATGAGAAGGCAAGATTACAGAAAAGAGTGAAAAGAAATAAACAAATCCTCCAAGAAATATGGGATTATGTGAAAAGACCTAATCTATGCTTGATCAGTGTACCTGAATGTGATGGAGAGAATGAATCCAAATGGAAAACACTCTTCAGGATATTATCTGGGAGAACTTCCCCAATCTAGCAAGGCAGGCCAACATTCAAATTCAAGAAATACAGAGAACACTACAAAGATACTCCTCAAGAAGAGCAATCCCAAGGCACATAATGACCAGATTCACCAGGGTTGAAATGGAAAAAATGCTACGGGCAGTCAGAGAGAAAGGTTGGGTCACCCACAAAGGGAAGCCCATTAGATTCACAGTGGATTTCTTGGCAGAAACCCTACAAGCCAGAAGAGAGCGGGGGCCAGTATTAAACAACATCCTTAAAGAAAAGAATTTTCAACCCAGAATTTCATATCCAGCCAAACTAAGCTTCATAAGTGAAGCAGAAATAAAATCCTTTATGGACAAGCAATTGCTGAGAGATTTAATTGCTACCAGACCAGCTTTACAAAAGCTCCTTAAGGAAGCACTAAACATGGAACGGAAAAACCAGTACCACCTACTGCAAAAAGGACCAAATGGTAAAGACCAATAAAGGAATGAAGAAACAGCATCAACTAATGGGCAAAACAACCAACCAGTAATAAAATGGCAAGATCGAGTTTACATATAATAATATTAACATTAAATGTAAATGCCCTAAATGCCCCAGTCAAAAGACAGAATGGCAAACTAGATAAGAAGTCAAGACCCAATGGTGTGCTGTATCCAGGAGACCCATTTCACATACAAAGACACACATAGACTCAAAATAAAGGGATGGAAGATTTTTTTGCTCTCCAAGCAAATTGGAGAGCAAAAAAAGCAGGGGTTGCAATCCTAGTCTCTGATAAAATGGATTTTAGACCAACAAAGATCAAAAGAGACAAAGAAGGGCATTACATAATGATAAAAGGATCAATGCAACAAGAAGAGCTAACAATCCTAAATATATATGTACCCAATACAGGAGCACCCAGATACGTAAAGCAAGCTCTTAATAACCAACAAAGAGACTTAGACTCCCACACAGTAATACTAGGAGACTTTAGCATTCCACTGTCAATATTAGACAGATCAATAAGACAGAAAATGAACAAGGATATGGAGGACTTGAACACAGATCTGGACCAAGTGGACCTAATACACATCGACAGAACTTTTCACCCCAAATACACAGAATATACATTCTTCTCAGCACCACGTCACACTTACTCTAAAACTGACCACATAATTGGAAGTAAATCACTCCTCGGCAAATGCAAAAGAACAGAAATTGTAAGTCTCTCAGACTATAGCACAATATAATTAGACTCAGGATTAAGAATCTCACTCAAAACCACACAACTACATGGAAACTGAAAAACTTGCTCCTGAATGGCAACTGGATAAACAATGGAATGAAGACAGAAATAAAGATGCTCTTTGAAACCAGTGAGAACGAAGACACAATGTACCAGAATCTGTGAGACACATTCAAAGCAGTGTCTAGAGGGAAATTTATCGCAACAAATGCCCATACGAAAAGCGAGGAACGATCTAAAATTGACACCCTATTGTCAAAATTGAAAGAGCTAGAGGAACAAGAAGAAAAAACTCAAAAGCTAGCAGAAGACAAGAAATAACTAAGATCAGACAGAACTGAAGGAGATAGAGACACAAAAACCTTTCAAAAAGTCAGTAAATCCAGCAGCTGGCTTTTTGAAAAGATCAGCAAAATAGACCACTAGCCAGAATAATAAAAAAGAAAAGATATAAGAATTGAACAGATGCAATAAAAAATGATAAAGGGGATATCACTACCAATTCCACGGAAATACAAACTACCATCAGAGATTACTACAAACAGCAATATGCACATAAATCAGTAAATCTGGATGAAATGGATAAATTCCTGGATACTTGCACCCTGTTAAGATGAAACCAGGAAAAAGTTGAAACCCTGAATAGACCAATAACAAGGTCTGAAGTTGAGGGAGCAATTAATAATCTACTAACCAAATAAGTCTGGGTCAATACGGGTTCACAGCCAAATTCTGCCAAACATACAAAGAGGAGCTGGTACCGCTCTTTCTGAAACTGTTCCAAACAACATAAAAAGTGGGAATCCTCCATAACTCATTTTATGAGACCAACATCTTCCTGATACCAAAACCTGGCAGAGACACAACTAAAAAGGAAAACTTCAGGCCAACATCCATGATGAAAATTGATGCAAAAATCTTCAATAAAATACTGGCAAACCGAATCCAACAGCACATCGAAAAGTGTATCTATCATGATCAAGTAGACTTTATCCTGGGGATGAAAGGCTGGTTCAACATACGCAAGTCTATAAATGTAATCCATCACATAAACAGAACCAAAGACAAAAAAATCACATGATTATCTCAATAGATGCAGAGAAGGACTTCAATAAAATTCAGTAGCCCTGTATGCTAAAAACCCTCAATAAACAAGGTATCAATGGAACATATTTCAAAATAATAAAAGCTATTTATGACAAACCCACAGCCAATATCGTACTGAATGGGCAAAAACTAGAAGTATTCCCTTTGAAATCTGGTACTAGACAAGGATGTCATCTCTGACCACTCCTATTCAATATAGTATTGGAAGTTCTAGCCAGAGCAATCAGACAAGAAAAAGAAATAAAGGGTATTCAGTTAGGAAAAGAGGAAGTCAAATTGTCTCTATTTGCAGATGACGTGATTGTATATTTAGAAGACCCTATTGTCTCAGCCCAACATCTCCTTAAGTTGATAAGCAACTTATACAAAATCAACATGCAGAAATCACAAGAATTCCTATACACTAATAACAAACAAACAGAGAGCCAAATCATGAGCGAACTCCCATTCACAATTGCTACAAAGAGAATAAAATACCTAGGAATACAACTAACAAAGGATGTAAAGGACCTCTTCAGGGGGCACTACAAACCACTGATCAAGGTAATTAAGAGAGGACACAAACAAATGGAAAAACACTCCATGATCATTTTAGGAAGAATCAATATCATGAAAATGGCCATACTGCCCAAATTAATTTATAGATTCAATGCTATCCCCATCAAGCTAGCATTGATCTTCTTCACAGCACTGGAAAAAACCACTTTAAACTTCATATGAAACCAAAAGAAAGCCCACATAGCCAAGACAGTCCTAAACAAAAAGAACAAAGCTAGAGGCATCATGCAACCTGACTTCAAACTATACTACAAGGCTACAGTAATCAAAACAGCATGGTACTAGTACCAAAACAGAGATCTAGACCAATGGAACAGAACAGAGGCCTCAGAAGCAATGTCACACATCTACAACCATCTAATCTTTGACAAACCTGACAAAACAGGCAATGAGGAAATAATTCCCTGTTTAATAAATGTTGTTGGGAAAACTGGCTAGCCATGTGCAGAAAGCTGAAACTGGACCCCTTCCTTACACCTTACACTAAAATTAACTCCAAATGGATTATTGATTTAAACATAAGACCTAACACCATAAAACCCTAGAAGAAAACCTAGGCAAAACCATTCAGGACATAGGCATAGGCAAGGACTTCATGACTAAATCACCAAAAGCAATGGCAACTAAAGCCAACATAGACAAATGGGATCTAACTGAACTTAACAGTTTCTTCACAGCAAAGGAAACAATCAATAGAGTGAACCAGCAACCAACAGAATGAGATAAATTTTTGCAGTCTACATATCAGACAAAGGGACAATATCCAGAATCTACAAATAACTAAAGCAGATTTACAAGAAAAAACACACATATCCATTCAAAAGTGGGTGAAGGATATGAACAGACAATTTTCAAAAGAAGACATTTATGAAGTCAAAGAATATATGAAAAAATGCTCATCATCTCTGGTCATTAGAGAAACGCAAATCAAAACCACATTGAGATTCCATCTCACGCCAGTTAGAATGGCAATCATTAAAAAATCTGGAGACAACAGTTGCTAGAGAGGATGTGGAGAAATATGAACCCTTTTACACTGTTGGTGGGAGTGTAAATTAGTTCAACCATTGTGGAAGACAGTATGATGATTCCTCATGGATCTAAAAATAGAAATTCCACTTGACCCAGCAATCCCATTACTAGATATGTACCCAAAGGAATATAAATCATTCTATTATAAAGACACATGCACATATATGTTCATTGCAGCACTATTTCCAATAGCAAAGACCTGGAACCCACCCAAATGCCCATCAATGATAGGCTGGACAAAGAAAATGTGGCATGTATACACCATAGAATACTATGCAGCCATAAAAAAGGATGAGTTCATATCCTTTGTGGGGCCATGGATGAAGCTGGCAACCATCATTCTTAGCAAATTGACACAAGAACAGAAAACCAAACATGGCATGTTTTCACTCATAGGTGGGTGTTGAACAATGAGAACACAGGGACACAAGGAGGGGAACATCACACACAGGGATATATTGGGGGGCAGGGGGCTAGGGGAGGGACAGTGCAGGGTGGGGAGGTTGGCAAGGGATAATACTGTGAGAAATGGCTGATGTAGGTGATGGGCGGGATGAGACAACAAACCACCATGGCATGTATGTACCTATGCAACAATCCTGGAATATCTGCACATCATGTACCCCAGAATCTAAAGTATAAGAATATATATATATATATATATACACACACACACATCATACAGGCTTGGAAGTAATGGAGTTAGGACTTAAACACATTTCTATAATCTATAATCACTGCATCATACTCTGCACTTGCTCTCCAAAATGTAAATAAATTCTTTTCTTAATATCACAATGATCTCTTTCCTTTAACTTTGAGAAATTAAAATATTTTCTACAATACTTCTGTATTACATTAATAATATTATATGGGTTGGATTTTACTTTTATCATTGGAGTCTCATGTGCTTAAATTTCATAAACTGCAAGCATTAATGTTTTGTATTTTGCTGAATCTATTTTTATCTAATGGTATATTACTCAGAAATGAAATTTTATTTGGATGAGTCTTCAAGTGCATTATATAGAGGTTGCAATCCACAATTGTACTTAATTTTCATTTTCTGTTTTGGCTTTAGGGTATATCCAATGTCTAGTGAGGAAATCTTGTGAGCAATGCCTAATTCTATCTAATAAACTCAAGTACAGCTCTTCTCCAAAGCTCCTTTGGGTTAATATCATTCAGTTTCATTTACTGGACATAACCCTTCTGAAATCACTGTGTGATCTGTCTCAAAGTGAAAGCTTTGGCACATATTAATATTTGGCAAATATTATTTTGTGCATCATAGCAATTAGATGATAATCAAGAGATAATATATAGTAGAAAACTTTAAATGTCATCACAGCAAAAGCACATAATTTTTAAAGAGAAAAATGCACACTTTGGCATTCATTGGAAAAGATTTAATGGAACAGCTTTGCGGCAGGTTTTGAAGGGTAAATAAAATGATGATAGCAGTGTGCCCCACACTATCCCAATTTAATCCATTGAGACTGAGCCAAAAGGAAATAGGTAAAAGCAAATATTTAAGAAAATCAAGGTGAGTTTTGATCATTGGGAGTATTTTTGTGTGGCTCACTCTTCTAACTTGTCTAAGAAGTCACACAGAGACATGTAAATTCCTAGACAAGCAGGAAGAATTATAACTTTTCATGGCAAAGAATTTGGATTTAATCATCAAAAAATGGAAAACCATTGACACATATTAAGTAGATGAAATGGCATAATAAAATTTACAGGTTTAACTTACAGATTCCTGTTTCTATCTTGCTAGAAAGGGAATTTAGAAGTTGCCTGTCCATCCCAACAACAGGTAAAAATCTGAACAAACTCACAAATCAACTAGTCTTAGATCCGTAAGTGACAGGACAAACCACTACCCTTAAATCTGGAGAGACAGATGGATACAGAGAATCACAACTCACCAGATCAGAAACACTAAGGCAGAAAGTTCCATGGGAATCAGTTTCAGGGGAGGTAAACCTAAACTATAATTGACAAATTGCTCAAAGTTCAATGTGGCCAAGTCTAAAAGCCAAAATCTCCTCTCCGGGAGCACCCAGTCATAGGAGGCTTCACACTTTCATGAGTTTCATCTCAAAGAGCTTCACCAGATTCTTACAGTGAATATAAGAAGAAAAAAAATCCCCACCTGCTTCCAAGAAGAAGAAGGGAAAAGTAATCATTTTGAAATACACCAGAGCATTCTCTTCTTAACAAGGGTTGCTCACAAGGGAAACTATTCAGCCAGAGCCTGCTCTGCTGGAATATTATAGTCTAACTCAATTAGAGGCAGGGAAATACCCAAATCCAGCAGGCTCTAGACTTCCAAAAGGAGTAAGGGAAATTCCTAACTCTAACCCTGTCTTGTGAATCCATCCTTCCTAAGGGGGAAGGACAACAGGAAGAGCTGAATATCACTTGTGAAATTCACAGTCCAGCGACATAGGTGCACTAAAATGTGGGACTCTATAGAACTAAAGAATGCTCCCCATGTTGACACTTGACCACCACAGTGCTAAAGGCCTACTCACAGTAGTTTTTTAAGCTATTACATCATGTTCAGGTATCAAGAAAGCATTACAAGATATACTAAAAAGCAAAAAACACAGTTTGAAGAGACAGAGCAAAGAGAAGCAGAACCACAGTCAGACATGGCAGGGGTGTTCAAATTACCCAAAGGGAGTGTGAAACAACTGATATTGATCTGCCAAGGACTCTAATGTATAAAAGAGATAGCATGAAAGTACAGATAGACAATGTAAGCACAGCCATAGAAATTCTCAGAAAGAATCAGAAAGAAATATCAGCAATAAAAAGCACTGCAACAGAAATGAAGAATACCTGTGATGGGTTTATTAGTAGATTAGATATAGCTGAGGAAAACACCTTGAGATTGAGAATATCTAAATAGCTATTTTAAAAATGGAAAATCAAAAAGAAAAAAAGGCAGAATGAAAACCAAAATGTATAAAATATATCACATGTAAATATCTTTTATATCTAAAATGTATGAAATATACAAAAAATAAAGCATTTAAATATATAATAACTGTGGGATAACAACAAAAGATGCAAGATACCAGAAATGGAAATACTAGAAGAGAAGAAAGACAGAAAAGAACCAAAGAATTATTAGAAAAAATTAACTGTTCATTTTTCCCAAATTAATGTCAGCCACTAAATCATAGATTAAGAGAGCTCAGAGAACACTAAGCAGAATAAATTCCCAAACAAAACAAAACCATATATCAGCACATCAAACTTACAAAAAGAATCATTAAATTTCAAAAAAATAAAAAAACTAAAAAAATTTCTGAAGGAAGCTAGAGGAAATAATGCCTCATCCACAGAGGAACAAATATAAGAATTACATCAAACTTCTCTTTAGAAGCCACAAAAAAATAAGAGTAAAATATTTAAAATGTTGAGAGAGAGAAAAAACCCAGAAACCACCAAGCTGAAATTCTGTACCCTGCAAAATTAACCATATATAGTAGAGTAGAAATAAAAACGTTATGAGACAAATAAACATTGAAGGAAATTTTTTTTTGTCAATAGAATTGCCTTTTAAGATATGTTTTCAAAGAGTTTTTTAGAGAGAAAGAAAATAATATAGGTCATAAATTCAAATGTTCAAATGTACATTAGGAAAGAAAGAACAGTAAAAGGAATGAGTGAAAGTAAAATAAAACCCCTTTCATTTCTTATTCTTAATTCTTCTTATAGTTTGTTCAAAATAAAAGCAACAGCATATTTGTTTATGTGTGTTTATCTATCTATTATCTATATCTTTATATATGCTTTTGTATAAGACAAATTAAATGAATGACAGCAATGATATAAAAAAACAGAAAGAAGAGATTTGAATTTTTTATTATAAAAAACTTGAATTAAGTGTGAAGTGGTATTGTATTATTTGATAGTAGATACTTCCTCAACTCCATAAAGAATATCTCCAAAAAACCCACAGCCAACATTATACTTAATGATGAGAAACTTAACTGCTTTCCCATAAGATCGGGAACAAGGCAAGGATGTCTCCTCTCACCATTTATTTTTAACATTGTTTTAGAAGTCCCACCGGTAAAATAAAGGCCATATTGTATTATTTTGGGGAAAGAAATAAAACTGTCTTCATTTGCAGGTGACATAATCATGACATAATCATATATACGTGTAAAATACAAAAGAATCAATTAACTGTAACTGTAAGCAGTGATAGCAAGGCTGCAGGAGAAAATGTTAATATATAAAATTCTGAAGGTTAAAAACTACACACTTCTGAAAAAAGAAATCAAAGAACATCTAAATAATAAAGGAATATTCTATCTGCATGGATAAAAAGACTCAATATTGTCAATACGTCAGTTCTTCTCATGATTTTTAGATTTAATGCAATCAAAATCAAAATTACAAGTTTTTTTGTGGATATTGAAAAATTGTTCTTAAAGTTTATATGAAGAAGGAAAAGACTCAGAAAAGCCAACACAATATTGAAGAAGAAGAAAGATGGAGGATTGACTCTTCCCTACTTAAGACTTACTATGAAGCTACGGTAATCAGGGCAGTTTTCTGTTGGTAAAAGAATGACAAATAAATCAATGAACTAAAACAGAGATCCCAGAAATAGACTCACATAAGTATAGTAAACTGATCTCTGACACAGGAGCAAAGACAATATGATAAGCAAAAGTTATATTTTCAACAGACTGCACTGTAACAACTGGCTATCCACAGGCAGAAAATAAATTTAAACAACTTTACACCCTTCCTAAAAGTGAACTTAAATGGATCATAGATGTAAATATAAAATGCGAAACTTTGAAACTCCTAGAAGATAACACACAAGAAAATGTAGATGATCTCAGGTTTGGTAATGAGTTTTCAGATATAACACTAGGGCTAATTCATGAAAAAAGAGATAAGCTGGCCTTTATTAAAATTAACATTTTATGCTCTGTCAAGAGAATTAAAAAACAACAAGCCACAGATGGGAGAAAACATTTGCAAAGTACATGACTGAAAATAACTGTTAAAAACTCTTGAAACTCAACAATAAGAAAATGAGTAACTAGATTTAAAAAATGAGCCAAAGACTTGAAGCCACCTCACTGAAGAAAATATACACATGGGAAATAAGAATATAAAAAGATATTCCACGTCTTATGCCATTTGATGAATGTAAATTAAAACAGCAATAAGATACCATTATGAATTTATTAGAATGGTCAAAATTTGGAACACAGATAACACCAAATGCTATAGAAAATGTGGAGCAACAGGAACTCTCATGCATTTTTGGTGGGAATGCAAAATGGTACAGCCACTTTGGAAGAGAGTCTGGTAATTTCTGAACAAAACTGAATATATTCTTACCATATAATCTAGCAACTGTACTCCCTGGTATTTTTTGAAAGAAGTAAAGTAATTATGTCTACACAAAACCTGTAAAAAAATTTTTACAGAGGCTTTGTTCATAATTATCCAAACTTGGAAGTAAACAAGATGTCCTTCAGTCAATGAATAGATAAATTATCTCTGTTATATCCAGTCACGAGAATATTATTCAGCACTAAAAAGAAATCAGCTAGGCCAGGCACAGTGGCTTATGCCTGTAATCCCAGCAATTTTGGAGGTCAAAGTGGGCAGATCACTTGACGTCAAGAGTTTGTGACCACCCTGGCCAGCGTGGTGAAACCCTGTCTCTACAATAAGCACAAAAATTAACCAGGTATGGTGGCATATGCCTGGAGTCTCAGCTACTCAGGAGGCTGAGGTAGGAGAATCACTTGAATCCTGGAGGGGGAGGTTGCAGTGAGCCCAGATCATGCCACTGCTCCCCAGTCTGGGCAACAGAGGGAGACACTGTCTCAAAAACAAAAACAAAAAACAAACAAACAAAAAAAAGAAATCACAGAATGAATTATCAAGCCATGAGAAGACATAGAGAAAACTTAAACGTATGTCATTAAGTGAAAGAAACTATTCTGAAAAGTCTATGTGTTGTATAATTCCAATAATATAACAGTCTATAAAAGGCAAAATTATGGAGGCAGTAAAAAGATAAGTGATTGCCAGGAGTTGGTGGGTGGGGAGGTGAGAGGAAGAGATAAATAAATAGGCAGAGCACAGAGTATTTGTAGGACAGTAAAACTATTCCATATGTTATAGAATGGTGGATGCATATCATTACACATTTGCCAAAACCCACAGCATATACAACACCTAGAAAAACCCTAATGTAAACTATGGACTTTGGATGATAATGATATGTCAAAGTAGGTTAATCCATTGTAACAAATGTATCACTCTGCTGAAGGATGTTGAAAGTGGGGGAGGTTGTGTGTGTATGGAGGCAGAGGCTATATTAAAATATCTATATCTTCTGCTCAATGTTGCTGTGAAGAGCAAAAAAGCTGGTCACAGCACACACACACACAAAAGTCATAAGTAAGTTTTTTTTGTTCCTTCAAAGGTGATAGATGAAGGCACTGTCATAAAATTATCATTTAGAAAGACACATTGAAAGGAAAATAATTTTATTAATCCTTTCATTTAATTTCATGTAATTCCAAATATTATAAAAGTAATTCTATTAAACATAATAGAATAATAGGAAATTCCAACATTTATAGGAATTGCACAGGATGAGAAGGATGCTTTTCTCTACGTAACATCCCATCAATATTAATTCCTACTGAACTTCAATTAAAATCAGTGGCCCTACCTGCCTTAGTCCCAGAGGCTTGAATTGTGTACCTTGTTACCTCTCCTGAAATACTTTTCAAAATCCTCCTTTTCCATGTCTCTTACACTATAAACCTCCTTTTTTTTCTGCTTCATTTAAAATTCTCTGAGAAGTTTTTATTCCTGCCCACCTCACCCACTTATTATGTAAATTAACAGTCTTTTTTCTCCATGAGGAGGTGACAGGGGAAAAGAAAGGAGGAACTGAGAAATCCTCCCCTATTTTTAAAAGCATACAAGGGAAACAAATTGGTTACAAATAAGCATATTTTTGATGTGTATGCTCACACTGATGTCATTCATTCATTTACTTATAAGTATTTATAAAATATTGGATATGTATTAGAAATTGCCATTGTGATGCTTTTTAAAACATTGTTACTATACATTGAAAAAGTATACTTGTGTATATATATATATATATACACAAGTATATATATATATATATATATATATATATATATATATATATAGGCTAAAAAGGATGTTATGACCTTTGAATAGAATTTAAAATGTCAAGATAATTAAAATATTCATTATTTCAAATATTTAACATTTTGCCTTCATCTTGAAAATATTTACCAGAATTTTTCTCTTATTAAACTTGGACTTATTTCTCCTA
>CAUYLG010024779.1:0-11316 GCA_963573385.1 Cacajao melanocephalus
GGTTTTTTTTTTTTTTTTTTCCCCGGGGTTATTTTTAAATTTTTTCATTTCAATTTAAATTGGCTTTTTTTTTTTTTTTTTTTTTTTTTTTTTTTTTTTTTTTTTTTTTTTTTTTTTGTGAGACAGAGTCTCGCTCCATCACCAGGCGCCAGGCTGGAGTGCAGTGGCGCCACCTTGGCTCACTGCAACCTCTGCCTTCCAGGTTCAAGCAATTCTCCTGCCTCAGCCTCCCGAGTAGCTGGGACTACAGGCGCACGCCACCATACCCAGCTAACTTTTTTGATTTTTAGTAGAGACGGGGTTTCACCATGTTGGCCAGGATGGTCTCGATCTCTTGACATCATGATGGCGGTCAGGATTTTGAGTGAGTGATATTGGCTACATGGATGTCTTTAGCCAATTAAGTAAAGTGTTTAAAGTAGTGTACAACTAGATAAAGTGTTCAAAGTAGTGTTGTAACTAGGTGAAGTGTTGTAACTAACTAGGTTACAACATTTCCCAGTTGAAGGAGACCCAGGCATCTCAGATCAACTTCCCCTTTGACTATCACACTGCATTTCAATAGAAGAAAAGGCTGACCGACTGGCGCCTCCTGTTTCACCTTCCTGTAAGTGGCAGGCTTGGTCTTGGGGAAACTCTCCAGAAGGCACTATTTTTACTTAAAACAAGATCAAACAAGAAACCTTTTCACGTGTGAGTCCTAAAACTGTAAACCAGAACCCTTTCATATGTGATTCCTGAAGCTGTAAACGGAGACCCTTTTCATATGTGATTTCTAAAGCTATAAACGTAAGATTCTTCCATGTGTAATATCTAAAGTATAAGCCTATGCAAAGGCAGACCCTTCCTTTGTTAGATGAGCTGAATTTGGACAGATAATTTCCTCAGCTCCCGGCTGTAATAATAAACTCCTTCCTCCTGTATTCAGTGTTCGGGAGATCCATTTCCCGCGGCCTTTCCTGCTACACAGTAAGTGTGCAATTGTGCTAAAATGTTTTGTGCAATTGTGCTAAAATATTTTTAGCAATTGTGCTAAAAACATTAATTCCACTTCTAGAAGCAGCACAAAACTCAATATTCAGAAAGAGTTTGTATATAAGATGAATCTGATTCAATACATTAATTAGAGAAAAACAAACCTGAAATATCACTAGATCAGCCTCCTGAACCTTTTTCTGCTCATCAGTGATGTCGCCAGGCAGAGACCTTTTCTTGTAGGCTTCGTACATTTCCACTCCATAACTGAAAACCTCAGGATTAGAAAGTGCACCTGCGGGGGGGAGAGGCCAAACATTCTCACTCTTAGGTGGGCATCTACAGCCCATCCCAACCATCCCAGTAGCCCTGTGTATACCGGACTCTTAAGAGCAAGTCAAAGACATTTGCTGCAATCTGACCAGAAGCTGGACCCTGGGTCCAGGCTAGGGAAAGAGAAAGAGTCTGGGAGGGCTAATGATTGAGCACCTCCTACCTAGCAGGTGCTGTGCTCCATATATATCAACTTTCTTCATAACAACCAGTGGGAGTGGTGTATTTCTCAATTTACCAGGGAGCAAAGTGAGACCTAAGAGAGGGTGGATGTCTTGTTCAACGCCAAACAGGTCTAAAAAATAAACTCTACATTTTAATGTCATGCCCACCCCCACATTTTTTAGTATTTGTGTCTCAATTTATGTATTTTACATTGCTTATCACTAGCTCTTGACAGGTTACCATAGTGATTATTATTTTTGATAGATTTTTCTGTTAGACTTCATACTAGGATGAGTGGATTGCACACAGTCACAGTATTAGAGTGCTCTGTGTACTTACTTTTACCAGTAGTACCACCAACAGACCCACATTATAAGAAATGCTAAAAGGAATTCTTCAATATGAAAGAAAAACACTAATGTGCAGAAAGAAAACATTTGAAGATATAAATGTTTAAAATAGCATTTTTAAGGAAATTCACTAATCTTTGTTAAATTTATCTGATAAATTTCTGAATTGCTTTTCTGTGTCATCTTGAAGATTAGCGAATTTCCTTAAAAATGCTACTTTAAATTCTTGGTCAGAGAGCCCAAACAGAGCCATCTCGCTAGATTCAGTCACTGGATCCTTGCTTTGTCTGTCTGGAGAGGTCACTGTTCCCTGTTTACTGTTGTTTCTTGTGGATGCCATCTATTTATTTCAGTCTTTTATGTCTGACTTGTTTTCATTTTTATTACATATATTTGCTTAGAAAGTCTTTGCAATTTTTCTATCAAATTTCTTTTTTTTCTTTTCCCTCTACTAAGTCACTGCCTCCTTTTCGGCACTAGTTGGTGGCTTATGCCCAGGTTTACCTCAGCGGTAGTAACTGATCAGAGTGCTGCCAGTGCTGAATATGAGAGGTTCCAAAGGGAATAGCGTGGTAGTGTGGGAAGGCTGGGTAGCAGTTGATGCCCAGGGGAGCTGCTGAATGTACCTCCTACAGTGTGGTGCTGCTGAACAACCACTCTGGTTTGGCATCTCCTTTGGCTAATTTACAGATCAGAGTTTCCAGGGCTGGGGATGATACTCCCATCTCCCTCCATCGTTTCTGGCTGTTGTCAGGTATATTTCTCCCTTTAGGCACTCCTGATGCTTCCCCAGGGTTGAGGCAGGAAAAGGTCTTCTTCCAGCGAACTCAAGAAAATTGCGAACCTGACTGTCCACCTTGATCTCTTTTTCCACGGTAGAAACTCTGATTTGAGAGGAAACTTCCCACACAGTTGGTGCTGGGTAGTTGGCGAGGAGACATGTTGTGGATACGAAAGTGCAGTTCTCTTACCATCTGCTTGGAGTTTTTTCACTTATGTGTGCTCTTGGGAACTATTTCATCCTCATATTTGACTTCTGGGATATTGCTGGAGATAACCTCAGTGCTATGTATTTGTTTTTGGTTTTTGTGCGGAGGAAAGTGAAGCTAGCTTGCTTCTACAATGCCATTTTGCAGCTGGAAGTCAACATTTTTTAAAGTAAAAAGCACGAAGATAGTTTTTACAAATAGAGCATTGATCACATGACTCACCAGTGATATCTTTCCTGGTGGCCCTGGGCTCAAAGTTCATGGCGTATAAATCAGACACTGTGACTGTGCAGCCCTGCCTGCTCAGTTCATCTACAGTCACATTCTTCAAGGATCCATTGAAAGACCTGGGTTCCTGGTGCGCATAGACAATGAGTACCTTCTTACCTAAATCGGGATAAAAAACAGTTCCTCTTGAAGAGCAACTTCTCTCTGTCAAATTAAATGAAGACTAAGATGAAAATGGAATGTTTAGGCACATCGTAGTAATTGAAGCTAAGAAATACCAAACTTTCTTTTCTTCCTCTCTCTCTTTTTTCTTTTTTTCGAGACAGTCTCAGTATTGCCCAGACTGGAGTGCAGTGGCACAATCTCAGCTCACTGCAACCTCTGCCTTCTGGGTTCAAGTGATTCACATGCCTCAGCCTCTTGAGTAGCTAGGACTACAGGTGTGTGCCACCACGCCCAGCTAATTTTTTGTATTTTTAGTGGAGATGGGGTTTTGCCATGTTGGCCAGGCTGGTCTTGAATTCCTGGCCTCAAGTGATCCACCCGCCTTGTCCTCTCCAAGTGCTGGGATTACAGGCGTGAGCCAGTGTACTTGGCCAGAAACACCAAACTTTCTAATAGGTGGCAGTTTTAAAGTAATGGGCATTTAAAAAATCAAGTTATTCATAGCTCAACATCACTTTGGATTACTAGCATACAAAAATACAATCGGTCAAATTATGTCTCCTCAAAAATACCACCACTATCGCCTTTAAAAAAAAAAAAAACTTAATTTTGTTACCCCCATGAGAAGGTTTAGACCAGCTCCCTAACACCAAAATAAATAACTGCTGGAATTAATCTTCCATGCTAACCCGACATTTGCAGGCATTAGCTACAGGCACCTTTCAGTGTGGCATGGTTCTGCTTCCATCTCCCCCAGGTTCATCAGAATCTGACACTTAAACAAAGCATGAGGAATCAGACCCACTGGTCTTGCGGGAAAGGAGGGCCACATGGAGCCCATCTTCCTGTGGTGATGCTGATGACAAAGAGGACTCTAAGAAGAGTCATGCTGTGACATGGCAATTGCCCCATAAACTGCATACCTTGACCATACTCCGGCTTTCCGTCGAAACTGCTCTCTGTAACCCTAATGTGAGAGGCAAGCAGTCCAAACCCAAGCCATCTTGGCCCCTGTGACTTCTAATAAGTAACTAAGGTCTGTAACTTCCACCATACCTAGACAATGTGTAAACCAGCGCTTATCTTGACTTCTGTGAACCACTTAAGTAACAGTCAGAATGTCCAAAGTCCCCTGGCCCTCAGAATGTCTGAAGCCCCTCACCCTCACCCTCACCCTCACCCTCACCCAGGAGGTGGTTTACAGGCATAAAAGGTCTTGACACCCTCCTTTCGGGGCCACCGGTGTGAGTGAGAGAGTAAGTGCGTATATGTGTGGTCCCACGGCCGGCGGGCTATGGGACCTGTGTGGGCCTTCACCCGCGGTTCCACGGAGATGTCATAGGGCATAACAGTGATTCACCTCTGCGGTGACCAGGCCCGGGGTTTATACAGGCATACCTTAGCCAAGACCCTCTGAAATATCCCTTAGGGGATGTGGCTGGGCAGGCATCAGATTGGTCTCCCACGGGGGACACCCACCCTGTGTCTGTCTACCTCTCATGTGGTCTGGTCCTTATTGTAGATTCTCTAGTTTTCTGATGTGCTTATTAACTGATCTGTGGTGGTTTAGGCCTGCCTCACTAAGGCCAGATGATGTTCTCAATTGGTTCAATGACCATTGGTTGCAGGGGACTTTCACTGACTTTATGCCCCTAGAAATAACTTTATTCTCCTTCTTCTTCCTCTTTCACCATTAGGCCCCGCCTTTTCTCCTTTAAATGTCCGGGAGGCGATTCTGCTCCCGGAGACTCAGTTGTTTTCTGGAATCTTAAAAGTCAGATTCTAAGGAAGACGAGCAAGGACTCTTTGTCCGCCTAGAGCCAAAAAAAAAAAGAGAGAGATAGAGAGAGAGACCACTATATATTCTGTCAGAAAGTGGTTAAGTATTGTTATGGGTCCTGCTCCTATCCCCACCTGATCTCCAACTTTTGGCATCACCCCCGGTGTTGGGAGGCCGGCTGCCACCCACCAGTTAATACCGACTGGAAAAGGTTTTGTAATCTCTATAAGCCATGGTAAATTCAAAATTCACACCCGGTTCATTTGCTGGCCCATTTGTTCATTTGTTTTGTCACTTTCCAACCTTCCCTAAGCCCTTGGACTCCAGGGCACATCTAAGGGAAGATCCTACCAAAGTGGTTTTTTTACCTCCTAAAAGCTTACCATTCACTGCTGTGGTCCCACACGGGTGACATCAACCCGCACCCCTGGCCGGTTCCACCCATCTCCTAGCCTCGTGCCAGGGATAGGCCTATCAAGCTTGTTGCCCCCTCCTTACAAGACCTTGCTGCAGAGGCATACTTAAACCCAGTGCTGGAAAGGGCAAGGCACGAGTACAATGCTTTCCAGAACTGGAAGTACTATAAAAGCAAACAGGTCTGGGTAACAACAGGTAGGTTAAGAAAGAAAAAAAAAAAACCAGATGGGATCGTCTGGTTCCCAGCCCAGCACCCTCCTCCAGTGCATGATGGCCAATTTCAAGGCTGGATTTTCAGGCCAATATGGGGTAAAACTAGCCCCCAAAAAACTCTGCACCCTGTGTAAATTGGAGTGGCCATCATTTGGGGTGGGGTGGCCAGACTACGGGACATATAATCCCAAGGTAACCTGGGCTATATGGAATGTGGTGACAGGTTCCCCTGGGCACCCAGATCAGTTTCCATACATTGACCAGTGACTAGGCTTAGTTCAACAGCCCCACTCTTGGCTTAAACGTTGCATAAAGCATGCCGGGTTATAAGTTATGCTGGCAGACCCCAAGAAAGCTCCTTCGGTACCAGCCGTACTCCCTTCCCCAGCAGAAGATCAAGAATTACCTCCACCATACTCAAGGCCTCCCGAATCGGGGCGTCAGCATCCTCCCCCAGATAGCACCAGTAACCAACCCTTGTCCCCCCTGCACACCCGCAGCGGGGCTCCACACCCACCAGCAGTCCTTCCTCTCTGAGAGGCGTCCCCAACGGGAGAAGACAATCAGGGTCGCTCATTCTTTGTTCACATCCCCCTTCTCGTCAAGTGACTTACATAACTAGAAGGTGATAGAAATTAAAGAGAGGGGCGAAACACCAGGTGCCAGAACAGGCTTTATTAAGAGCAGGGGAAAAGCTGCTGGGCTGCACCCAAAATTGGCATGCAGCACCCATGGCATAGCAAAAAAAATTTTTATGGCCTGCACTCCGGCAAATGCATTCAGTGTGAGGGGCTGTGCAGGGGGAGGGGCTGGGGAACTGCTGAGTTTGATAGTTCCCAGGAGGAGGTCGTGCTGGGGAACTGCTGAAATAGTTCCCGGGAGGGGGTCGTGCTGGAGAATGGTAAGATGGCGAGAGGGGGAGGGTTAGGGACCTGCTCAAATGGAAAGTTCCCTGGGAGGGGGTCGTGCTGGGAGGCTGGAGAACTTGAGGCAGTGGCGGGGTTTTAACATGAAGTAAGTTCTGTCAGAAGGCTCAACATCCCCCGTTCTCTGACAAGCCCCAGGCTTTGACAGGGCTCTTGGAATCTGTACTCCAGACTCATTGCCCCACTTGGGAGGACTGCCAACAGTTATTACTGATTCTGTTCACCACAGAGGAAAGAGGCAGAATTAGACAGGAAGCCCTGAAAGCCATCATAGGTCCAGGGGAAGGGACAGTAGAAAAACCGGGACTGAATTGAAGAGGTTTTCTTCTCTACCCAACCCCAATGGGACCCCAAAACCTCGGGGGGTCACCAGGCTCTGCATACTTTTCACCAGTATCTTTTAGCAGGGGTTAAGGGGGCTGCTAGGAGGCCCATCAACCTCTCCAAGGTAGGAACAGTGACTCAGGGTCCACAGGAGTCGCCGGCTGCTTTTCTGGAATGCCTACAAGAAGCGTAGGTACCTATACTCCTATAGACCCTGAGACCTCGGAAAGTCAACAGGCCATTAACTTAGCCTTTGTCTCCCAGTCAGCCCCAGATATCAGGAAAAAGTTACAAAAACTAGATGGATTCCAAGTAATGAATTTGACCCAATTGCTGGAAATTGCTCAGAAGGTTTTTGATAACAGGGATACTCCTGGAGCCATACAAGACAAAAAAGTTACTAAGGCAGTAATAGCAGCCCCTCAGGAAACACGAGTCATTCCACAAGGGCAGGGGGCCTTGCAAAAGGGCCCCCGGGGTCCCCGGCCCTCATTAGGAAGAAGTCAATGTGTGTACTATAAACAAGAGGAACCCTGAAAAAACGAGTGCCCCGAGAGAAAAAGACGAGTAACCGCTCAGGAAAAGCCAACGAGGGCTATCCTCAACTTAGAAGGTCAGGATTAATGGGGCTGGGGCTCTTTTTTGTTAAGTCTCCAGGAGCGCAGGGTTACTGTGAAGATTAGCGGAAAACCTATCGGTTTTTTAGTAGACATCGGGGCGGCCCATTCAGTCCTTACTCAGCCTCTGGGACCACTATCCAGTAGGAAAACAGTCATCCAGGGGGCCACAGGAAAGACCACGACAAGTTCATGGACCACAAATCGAGTCGTTGACTTAGGAAACGGCACCGTTACCCATTCCTTCTTAGTTCTTCCAGAATGCCCTTACCTGCTATTAGGGCAGGACCTACTTCACAAACTTCGAGCAACCATCTCGTTCTGCTAAAATCAGGCCATCCTCTCTATCCCCGCCTTTGCCCTCCATATCAAAAGCACCTCAGCAAATCCTCATCACTTGTGCTCTGTCAAACGAGTATCTCTTGCAGGAAGTTTTATCACCAGAAACAAATCAGGCATCAACATCAGACCTCCTCCGTCAATTCCAGGAGAGTGTACCCAGAGTGTGGGCTGAGACCAATCCCCCAGGTCTGACAAAAGGTTACTTACATGGGCTATATCATAGAAAAAGGTAACCGGGCGCTGGCGCCCAGCGGAGTCCAAGCAATACTACAGATACCCACTCCTACCACAAAATGCCAAGTTCGGGAGTTCCTTGGGGTGGTAGGGTACTGTAGGCTATGGATTTTAGGTTTTGCTGAAATAGCCAAGCCTCTGTATGCCTGCACAGGAGGGAATCAACCCCTAATTTAGACAGTAGCAGAACAACAGGCTTTGGATAAACTTAAAGCCTCTCTGACCTCGGCCCCAACCCTGGCCTTGCCAGATATTTCTAAACCCTTCCAGTTGTTTGTACATGAAAAACAAGGAATCGCGAAGGGGGTCCACACCCAAACATTAGGACCATGGTCCAGGCCGGTCGCCTACCTATCAAAAAGACTTGATCCTGTAGCTTCTGGGTGGCTAGCCTGCCTTCGGTCCATGGCAGCAACAGTCCTGTTGGTAAAGGAGGCAGACAAACTGACTCTGGGGCAGGAATCAAACCTAGTGGCACGCCATGCAGTAGAATCACTACTCCGAGGGGCTCCAGGAAGGTGGATGTCTAATGCCCACATAGCCATATCAGGCTCTACTCTTGGACCAGGCCTGCCTCAAGTTCCTGAACACTACAGTCCTAAAGAACCTATACGTGACTGTCAACAAATAATAGATGTCATCCAAACCGCTCGACTGGACGTCACCAACTTCCCCTTATGGAATCCGGAAGAAGTACTATATACAGATGGCTGCAGTTTTATGGTCCACGGAGTCAGGCATGCGGGGGCAGCCGTAGACCCTAGAGTGGGTCATCTGGACCCAGGCCCTTCCGCATGGGACTTCAGCCCAAAAGGTTGAACTTATAGCCCTAATAAAAGCCTTAAACTGGGCAGAGGGAAAGACTGTCACTATTTATACCAACAGCCGTTATGCCTTCGCTACAGCTCACGTACATAGAGCAATACATAAAGAGAGAGGACTACTTACCTCAGAAGGAAAAGGTATTAAAAATAAAGAGGAAATTCTAGCCCTGCTGGAAGCTATATAGAAGTCCAAGACTGTGGCACTAGTCCATTGCAAGGGACACCAAAAGGGGGATTCACCAGAGGTGAGGGGAAACAGGGCTGCCGACTTACAGGCCGCGCAGGCAGGCAGCCATGGGGCCAGTGAAGCCACTGATCCTCCTTGTAACCCTGCCCACCCCCGTTCTGCCCCCTACTCCCACGTACTCCTCAGGTGAGAAGGACTTTGCAAAGGAACAGGGTGCCACACAGGACTCCACAGGATGGTGGATACTGCCAGACCAAAAGACTGTGGTCCCCGAGGCTCTAGGACCGGCCCTAGTTAAGGACACACACCAGGCCACTCACTTAGGACAGACCAAACTAACTGAACGGCTAAAAGCCAAATACTACATTCCCCATTTACATGAACTTATCAAGGAAATCACTACTCGGTGTGATGTATGTGCCCAAGTAAATCCAGGAGGGAACAGTCTAGCCAGGTAGGAGTGAGACTCAGAGGGGCTAGCCCTGGGGAGCACTGGGAAGTAGATTTCACTGAAATAAAACCCACAGTAAACGGCTATAAATACCTCCTGGTGTTTACAGATACGTTCTCTGGATGGCTCGAGGCCTTCCCCACTAGGTCCGAGACTGCTTTGGTGGTCACAATAAAACTATTACAGGACCTTGTTCCTCGGTTCCGCCTCCCTCTAACACTGGGGTCGGACAATGGACTCGCCTTTACTGCACAAATTTCTCAGGGCCTAGCCAAGGCCCTGGCTATATCCTGAAAATTACATTGTGCCTATCATCCCCAGAGTTCAGGACAGGTCAAATGAATGAACCGGACCCTAAAAGAAACCCTAACAAAGTTTATCCTAGAAACCGGTGAAAACTGGGTCAGCCTGCTTCCTTTTGTCCTCCTCCACGTCCAATGCACACCCTATCGGAAAGGCTTCTCCCCTTTTGAAATCATGTTCAGCAGGCCCCCTCCCTTACTCTCCAGACCCGCGGTTACCATGCATTCTGAAGTTCATAACTATACACTCCTCAAGTCCTTACAGGCTCTCCAGTCTGTTCAATCCCAGGTACACCAGCTTATTAAGAACACCCGTCCCACCCCCATTGGACCTCGCAGACCAGCCTGGAGACTCTGTCCTTGTTAAAAGATTCGCCACCTCCAGCCTCAGCCACCCATTGGAAGGGACCCTACACCGTTATCCTGATCACACCCACCACCCTCAAGGCCTGGACTCATCACATCCACGTCAAGACTGTCCCACCGGAAGGACAATGGAGCGTCAAACATTCATCCCCCGATTGGCTAAAGCTAAGACTTGCGCGCTCTTCGCGGTCACCACCCTCGCCACCCTAATCTGTGCTGTAAATCCCTATCCTCATCCCTCTACTGGTTGAATTAGGTATTGCTGGCTCCACCGCAGTTGGAATATCAGCTCTTATAACTGGGGACCAAAATTTTAAAACTCTCTCTCAGCACATAGATACTGATTTAACTCCACTTGGAAAACTTCATTTCCCAACTCACTGATCAGGTTGAGTCTTTGGCTAAAATGGACCTCTAAAACAAGCGAGGACTAAATTTGTTATTCTTAAAACAAGGGGGGTTATGTGCCGCCCTCAATGAACAATGTTGCTTCTATGCTAATAGGTCAGGCCTGATCCGAGAGAGCCTCTCCCCCCAGACAAAATCTCGAAACCAGAAAACAACTTCAAGAGGCTTCAGAAAGTTGGTATCAAAAAATGTTTTCCTGGTCCCCTTGGCTGACTTCCCTCCTTCCGGGCCTGGTGGGGCAGAGGGCCCTACTCCTACTGGGACTCATGTTCAGCCCCTGCGTCCTAAATCAACTGCTCAGGTTCATTAAATCTAGGGTATACTGTAAAATTAATGACACTAAGGTCTCAATATGGGTCCTTAGAACAAACAAACAATACTAACCTGCTGGAGGAATCAATGATTTAATTCCTGTAAATAAAACAAGGGGGGAATGTGACATGGTAACTGCCCCATAAACTGCATACCTCAACCATACCTCGGCTTTCTGTTGAAACTGCTCTCTGTAACCCTAATGTGACAGGCAAGCAGTCCAAACCCACGCCATCTTGGCCCCTGCGACTTGTAATAAGTAACTAAGGTCTGTAACTTCCACCCTACCCAGGCAATGTGTAAACTAATGCTTATCTTGACTTCTGTGAACCACTTAAGTAACAATTGGAATGTCCGCAGTCCCCTGGCCCTCAGAATGTCCGAAGCCCGTAACCCTCACCCCCGCCC
>CAUYLG010024780.1:0-39107 GCA_963573385.1 Cacajao melanocephalus
TCTGGCTTCCCTCTTCAGTGCCTTTTTCAATCAGCTGAATGGGCGGCTCTGCCTTCCCGGAGCTCCAAACGTCGACCAAAAGGGAACCGGTTCTCGTTTACTCTGCACCGAGAACTGCCGCGCCAGGGCGCCGGCAAAACCACCTCGCCAGCCACAAGAGTCGCGCTGGCGACCCATAGGGCTCCTCCGCTGGGAATCTCCTGGTCCGTGAGTAACAAAAATTCATCTGAAAGTGTGGCGTCCACTCGTTCTCTGCGCTTTCACTGGGAGCTACAATCCTGAGCTGCTAGTAATCGGCCATCTTGGATCTCTCCCATTTAATTTAAAAATCATAGACTCCTGACAAGGGACTCTTGGATTCTTGTTAGGGTTGAAAAGGATGTTTGGCAAGAAACTCAACTTGATCAAGAGGATTTTTAAATGAATATTAAGAAAGAGAGAAAAATAAATAATTAGTAATATCTAATTTGTATCTAGTGCCAGGTACTATTCTCAGTGCTTTATAGGCATTAACCCATTTGTCCTTGCAGTAACCACATAAGTTAGAAATTATTATTACTATGACTATTTAAAGATAAAAAACAGCCATTTGTCCAAGGTCACCCAGCTAGTCAGATGCTGACCTGGGATTCAAGTTGGGGTGGCGTGACTTCAGAGTCTGTACTTGCAACATCTGTGTTCTTCTGTCTTTCGAAACTCCAAAGCTTAATGCTCTGGAAAAGGTATTGTGTGAAAGGGACAGAAAAATGGATACTTCTCGGTTTAAAATAACAGCAACAACAATACTAAATCTGTTCAGGTAAGGATTGACCTCAGATGTAAAAATACCAAAATATAGTGTAGGGATAATCAAGTGAACTTTAAATTTTAATATGCTCATAAACCCAGCAACCAAATTATATGCAACTTTTAGGTTCCCTTCCTGTCCATGTCCATGTGGATATCTATAAACATGACAGATATAATTTTTTAAAAATGAAATTTAAGGCCAGGCCTGGTGGCTCACACCTGTAATCCCAACACTTTTGGAAGCCAAGACAGGCAGATCACAAGGTTGGGAGTTCAAGAACAGTCTGTTCAACATGGTGAAACCCCATCTCTACTAAAAATACCAAAAAAAAAAAAAAACCTTTCTTAGAGACAGGGTCTTACGAGGGTGCCCAGGCTGCACTTGAATTCCTGGCCTCAAGCGATCTTGCCACCTCAGCCTCTCAATAGCTGGGCCTGTAGAAATACACCACTGTTCCCAGCTGACATATAATATTCAATTCTGTCTTTTTAATGTAACATTGTCATAACCATTTTACTATATTACTATATAGTTACCAAGACTATAACAACATATTTTCTTCATTTATGTTTTCGTGAACTCATTAAAGATTTGTTCCATGTTCATTTACAATTCTCCTGCCTTAGCCTCCTGAGTAGCTGGGATTACAGGCACATGCCACCATGTGCAGCTAAGTTTTGTATTTTTAGTAGCATTTTAGATGGGGTTTTGCCATGTTGGCCACGCTGGTCATGAACTTCTGACTTCAGGTGATCTGCCCACCTCAGCCTCCCAAAGTGCTGGGATTATAGGCATGAGCCACCATGCCCAGCCAAAAGGTACTTCTTACATGGCAGCAGGCATGACAGAATGGGAGCCAAGCAAAAGGGGTTTCCCTTTATATAAAACCATTAGATCTCACAAGACCAACTCACTACCATGAGAACAGAATTGGAGAAACCACCCCTATGATTCAATTACCTCCCACCGGGTCCTTTCAACAACACCTGGGAAGTATGGAAGCTACAATTCAAGATGAGATTTGGGGAGATGCAGCTTAGCATTCACTGCCCAGAGCTGCCTCAGGACTCTGCTTCCTGTATGTCAGCAGAGGGCTTTGTGGCCATGCTACAGCTTTAGTGGCCCCAGATGTGGCTTGTGCTGCTGCTTTGGAAGGTGCAAGCCGTAAGCCTTGGCAGTGTCCACGCAGTGCTGACTCTGTAGATATGCAGAGCGCATGAGCTGTGGGGCCATGACAGCCTCCATCTAGATTTCCTTTTTTTTTTTTTTTGAGATGGAATCTTACTCTGTCACCCAGGCTGGAGTGCAGTGGTGTGATCTCGGCTCACTGCAACTTCTACCTCCCAGGTTCAAGCAATTCTCCTGCGTCAGCCTCCCAAGTAGCTGGGATTATAGGCATGTGCCATCCTGCCCAGCTAAATTTTGTATTTTTTAGTAGAGATGGAGTTTCACCATGTTGTCCAGGCTGGTCTTGAACTCCTGACCTCAAGTGATCCGCCTGCCTTGGCCTCCCAAAATGCTGGGATTACAGGCATGAGCCACTGCGCCTGGCCTTCTTATTAATTTCATAGGCTCACAGCTGGAGAGGAATTTGCCTCTGGATGAATCATGCCTTGAATCTCATCCATGTCTGATTCAGATGAGACTCTGGACTTTGGATTTTTGAGTTGGTGCTGTAACGAGTTAAGACTTTTGGGGCCACTGGGACAAAATGAATGTGCTTTGCATTGTGAGAAGGACATGAATTTTGGGGGCCAGAGGCACCATGCCATGGTTTGAATGTGTTGCTCAAAGTTGATCTGTTGGAAACTTAATCTCCAATGCAACAATGTTGGGAGGCAAGGCCTAATAAGGGGTAATTAGGTCATGAGGGCTCTGTCCTCATGAATGGATTAATGTAGTTATTGGGAGAGTGGCTTTGTTATGAGGTGAATTTGGCCCCCTCTTGCTCTCTCTGCAAAGTTTTTTTCCAACTTTCCCATATGGTACTTGTTGACTATCTGTCTTGGGTTGGTACTTAGCCCTGAATGGAATTTACCACCCACGCATTCCCAACCAACCCAAAGATCTGAGCTTGGTATACCAGGCTTGCTACCAGTCTCACACTGTTCACATTCTCCATCAGCACTTGGGCCTGAGCTGCGCCAAGGAGTGCATCTTCCATACGTCACATTTTCCACACATGACCCCTGGGCAAGGATTCAGCACTAGGTTCTTCCCAGTTCACTTGCCACTATTAGAGGGAATTTTTGTTAGTTTATTTTCCCCTGCTGACGAATATGTTTAAGTCCAGCAGGCTGCTCTGCCTGATCTGAGGTTGTGAAACATACACCCTAAATATACAGAGAGAAAGAAAAGGCAAGTGGCTGTCTGATGGAAGAATGTCCCAGGCAGAGGTAGCAGCACATGCAAAGGCCCTGGGACAGGAGTGTGCTTGTCATAGCAATGAACAACAGGGAGGCCAGAGTGGCTGGAGTGGGGTGCGAAAGGAAATGAGATCAGAGAAATAGTGTGTGCAGACTATGTAGGTTTGCAGAGCCTAGAAACATTTAATGAAGGATCTATAAATTGGAGCTAGAAACACAAAGGACATTTGTACTAATACAAAAGGAGAGAGAAGGGAGGTGGCACTTCTATGAACTCAAATACAGGTTGCTGGGACAAATGCAGGATATAGGTGTCAGATTCTTAAGTGGATTCCAAATTTAGCATAGATGTATTACGCTCTAGTGAGAAGTATATGGGCTTTGTAACTATATAAACAGGCTGAAATTCAAGCAGACTGATCTTAGGAAACCTGCTAAAATTTTCCAAGACTCAACTTCAACATCTGTGAAATAGATATGTAAAACGTGCATAACCATCCTATGTTAAATGAGTATAATACCTATCGTAGAGTTAGAATATGAGAAGCTATTCTAGGCTACCTACTTTATTCCACCATCTGTAATCAAATCCGCATTGGTTAGCATTTCTTTTCTTTGTTCTTAAGGATGAGACACTGTTAGTTTGTTCTCAAAGAACATTAAAAAAAAACCTATTAGCAGAAACACTTGAGATATTGTGCACTGGCTTTAGCCATAGATGAAAGCCATCATCACCTTTCTCTTACTTTGCATACAGTCTTTAAAAAAATACTCATTTTATAATACGTATGTCCCTAAACCTCAGAAGCCTGTGGCTCTCATCTAAAAAATATTCAAACTGTAACAACTTTGAGTCCCCACATTAGCTTAGCAAAGTCCAGACTTTCTCTCATCTCTCATGGGCAGTGTTGATTTTTAGTGTTCTTCTTTATAAAAAATATCTTTTTCTATTTTTATCTGTGTTATCTGTTCTTACTTTTCTCCTTATACTACAAGACCAGCTGATGCTCACAGTCTGTGTACAGCCTAAGCTACTTTTTCTATACGTATATATTTATTTATAAACATATTCATACATATACATACTTTATCACTTGTCTTACATGTATGGAATATACACAGTTCTGTGAGTGTTACTTTTGTCACTTAATAATACTGCCTGGAAATCTGTCAGCACTGACTAATTTCACCCATTCTGCCCTTGATAAGCAAACAAAAACAAACAAAACAAAACAAAACAAAACACTTGTTCCACGTTGCCAAAGAACAATCTATAGAACAATTGGGGGAAATATAACTAAAGGGCTCCTTCATGTAATTTTTCCAAAATAAAGGAAATCTGTCCCAAAGGATAATTGGTGTCACTATTGCTTGGGACAGAAAAGGTCTAGCAACTTTTAAATAAAGCTCTTTCAGATTCAGAACAGAACAAAACAAAAACAAAAATAGAACCCTAATTTCACCGGCACCCTGTAGCAGCCTGATGTGTTAACTGGTTTTGGAAAAGAACCCAAGTGATAGTCTTGATATAGAATGTTGGGAGTGCTGGGATCCACCCCAAATTTTTCAATGCTCTTAAGTGGGCAATATCTGATGCCAAAAATTCACCAGAAGAAAAATGATGTCCCACCATTAATAGACCAAAATCAAAGGATAAAAATTACAAGTAATAAATGTTGGGTTGTGCACTTAGGTTAGTAGTCAAGTTCACACATTTTACTAGCATGGAAAGGGGATAACTGATAGCAGAAGTTGATGGGAAGGATGGCAGGGCAGTTTTAGTAAATTTCAAGTTTAACATGAGCAAATAGTGTTAAGCAGTTATTAAATAAGTAGTGCAATCTTGGACTCTATTAATAGAAGTGTACTGCTCAGATGCCAGTGAGTAATGAATGCTTTATATTTTCGTGGTCAGCCCTTATTTGGATTTCAGAGGTAGGGGCTGCATTTTGAGAGGTATGCTGAAAAACCTCCTCCAGGGAGGATAATTATAGGGGATTGGGTTATAATTTTACTTGTAAGGTTCTAGTTTTTGTTTGTTTTCTTTTTAAAGAGAAAAGAAGTCTGAGTAAATTTTTAAAAATGCTAACATTTATTCATTGTAAGGGTACAATGAGTAGGTACATGAGAGTTAAAATAATTTATACTTTATAATGGTAGCTGGAAATACTCTCCCAATTTAATCACCACTGTCAACTTCTCACTAATCTTGTCATTAACCTCTTGTTTTGGGCATGTTTATTACCTCTTTTAGTGACTAGGTTCTTTTTGGCTATGTTGCATATGCTCTTCTCTAAGTTATGAATCCAATTAATATTTATTTTTGCTTTTTATTTTATTTATTTATATTTTATTTTATTTTGAGATAGAGTCTCATTCTGTCACTCAAGCTGGAGTGCAGTGGCACAATCTCGGCTCACTGCAACCTTTGCCTCCTGGGTTCAAGAGATTCCCTGGCCTTAGCCTCCCTAGTAGCTGGTATTACAGGCACCTGCCACCACACCTGGCTAATTTTTTGTATTTTTAGTAGAGACAGGGTTTCACCATGTTGGCCAGGCTGGTCTCAAAGTCCAGACCTCAAGTGATCCGCTTTCCTCGCCCTCCCAAAGTGCTGGGATTACAGGCATGAGCCACCATGCTTGGCTTATGTTTATTTTTTAAAATGCAAAAAATCCAGTAAGTGTAGATTGAGCATTTTCCAAATCCAAGATGCATTAGCTGGGGTAAAGGGTAAGTCATGGGAAAAGATCCAATGATAATGCAGCCTAACGAGCAAAGGAGTTTATTTCCCTTCCACATAATAGTCCAAGGTGTCCAGTTCAGTGAGTGGGACAGCTTTGTTCTGGGCAGTCACAGAGTGACCCAGGCTCCTCCAGTGTGTGACTCCACCATCTCAATGGCTTTGCTGTTGTCTGCATGGAGGCTGAGTCACAGTCCTGTCTTGCTTCTAGTCAGCTAGAAAGAGAGAAAAGCGCACGGAGAAAACACAGCCACTTCTAAGACAGAAATTCAGAAGTGTTCATCACCACTTATGTTCACATCCCATTGGTAAGAACTTAGTCACCAGCAAGTAGGTCGTCTAGCAGAAAGGGAGGTTTGAAAATGTAGTCTAACCACACGCCCAGGAAGAAGGGGAGAATAAATTTTTAGTGAACCACTGCCAGTCTGGTCTCCACCTTAATAGATGATGTGCTGTGTGCATGAAAATTTTCCCTGCTCTTCTTCCTCTATCCAGGACACTTGTTCTCTTTAAAATCCACTTCATATCTTCTAGGATACGTTTTCTAAATAGAAAGACAATCCTACTCTGCCTTTAAAAATTATATCTCTAAGTTTCATTTTATTAACAGCTTTAAATCAGTCAATTCATATTGATAAATACCTACTGTGTGCTAGTTATTACATGGAGAGCAAGAGTTAGGTGATAAGGAAAATAGATACAGTTCCTGCCCCTCATAGAACTCAGAGAACAGTGGGGGAAACAGATATTATATGTCTACTTAAGTTATTAAATGTACAGTGAATAGTTTTAAATGTAATCTAAATTAAATGTATAAGTTAATTAAAAGTAGAAGTAGAAGTCATGAGAAGTGCTATGAAGGCATATAACACGGTACCTTGAAAAAATATAAAGAAGGTTCTGTTTTAGGCTGGATGTTTGAGGGAGGCATAGTGAACGTGAATCAACTTATGTTTAAAATTTAGAATTACATCTCATTTGAATCTCTTTTTTTTCAACTGAGTCCAAAAGAGTGCAATCAGAATGAGAAGAGTTCTAGAGAGGTGACATGGGAGAACTTCTCGAAAGATCCCTTGTCTTGAGAAGAGACTTAAGTACTGGTGGAGTGGAAGATGGGATCAGGGAGGCGGGGTAGCACACGTTATAGTGGTTTCCAGATACCGAGCGGCTGTCATGGAAGAGAGACTACATTTGCTTTACTTCCAAGGATAAAACTAGAACAGTTAGAGGGAGCTGAAGAGATGAAGATTTTGTATCAATTAAAAAAACACAGCAAACTATAACCTTCCATCAAACAGAGTATCTAAAAGACTATCTCATTAGATAGTGAGTGTCTGTCACCAGAGGTGAAATGATATTCTGTCAGGCACACTGGGGAAGAAATTCCCAAATAGGATTGGAAGTTTACTAACGTAATTGCTTAAATCCTTTATAAGGTTTTTGGGATTTTCCTTCTTTCACGCACAGTATGTCAATTAGTAAGGTAAAAATATTGTAACTTTAGATGTGCAGTCAGAAAACACTGAACATAAAAATCTTGAAAAATTATCATTAACATATTTAAAAATTGATCTCTTTTGCTAACAATTTGGAAATAACTGTACAATAGTTTGGAGATACTAAGTGACTGGGGAATGGTCTATAAGAGGCACATTTAGTCCTTTTTAGGTACTAGATCCTAATCTACTCTATGCTTTGAAATTGAGACCTGGACAGAATGTGAAGTATGTACAATATGTTCTCAGGCTGACATTTTTGTTAATGGTGTTTATCTTTATGGTTCCTTTTAGTAACATGGATGGTAAATGTGATTGGCAGAAATGTATAATCACAGCCAGAGGATACTATTAAGTAAAAAAAAAAATACAGATGCTTCTCATCTTAAGATATTATGCCCCAGTAAACCCATTGTGAGTTGAAAATATCGTAAGTCAAAATTGCATTTAATACACTAACTAACCCATCAAACATCATAGCTTAGCCTAGCTAAGCAGAAACATGCTCAGAACATTTAGATTAACTTCTAGTTGGGTGGGTGCTTCTATGTAAAGTATATTTTCATAGGCAGTTTTTGCCAAATATAATAAATTATTTTTCAGAACGTATGTACTCTACTCTCTTTCCTCCATTGATTTTCCCACCTTATTGATATTAGGCTTGGTCAAAAGTCTTCTATTGGTCGATGAAATATAGTGAAAGTGACAGCATGCCAGATCAAAGTAGAGGTTTAAGGGATGTTATGGTTCTGTTTTCCTCTTTGTGCTCCTACCACCTGCCATTCCCAAGGTAATCATTGAACATTTAGCCTGAGTTCTAGAATGTGAAGCACACCTGAACCCAACCTTCACCCTAGAGCCACACTCTGCCAACTTAGCCAAATGCATTTGAACCAGAGGTTGAAAGCGAAAAATAAATATTTACTACTGTAAGCCCACCGAGATGTGGCATTCTTCCACCAAAACATGACTAATACAACATTTCCCAAAATTTAGTAGTTATCTTTCCTATTTTTGTTCAAAAAGAGAACTTGCTCAAGTTGTTAATTCATCCTTAAATCATTTTCACATATGACCTATAAAATATTAGTCTCTCTGCTGAACACCCTCTGTTTGCCCCTCCAGTGCACTCTCCATTCTTTTCCACCTTGTTCTGTGCCTTAGGAGGCTTAAAGTAGGGTTGTCAACGGGTAGCACTGTGAGGAACTCAGAAGAGAGGAGAGTCAGGCTGGGTATTTTACTTTCGGGCTGTCTCCCTGCTGGGTCACTGTAAGCTGGGTGCATCCTAGGGCCAAAGGACTCAGCATCAGTTAGGCAGCCCTCTCTCTTTTAGTAACAGCTCACTCCCTCTGTTCACTCACATCTTGTGGTAAATAAGCCCTGAGGTCACTAGCTCCAAGGCACTATCGTTTCTTTATGGTTTCTTTATACCCCACTCACACCTTCATAAATAGCCCCTTTTAAACTTTTTTTCAATTACTCAATTTGAGCGTGTCGTCTGTATCCCGTTGTGACCTTGACTGATACACATTCCTTGGTTTAAATTATACAAAAAGTATTTTTAAGTGGCAGAAATTCAATTTAATCTGGTATTCCGACCAAAACACTTGATATAAAAAGAAAACTTATGCACATATGAAAAATGTGCATAGTTCCCAATCTTTTTTCCCCTCCCCCCAGTGGCTCATTTTGTACATATTTAGGTTTGTGAAATCTTTTTCAGGACACTGTTTTCTTTTCTTTTTCTTCTTTTTTTTAAGAGACAGGGTCTTGCTCTGTCACCCAGGTTGGCATGCAGTGTTGTGATCATGGCTTACTGTAGACTGGAACTCCTGGGCTCAAGTGATCCTCCTGCCTCAGCCTCCCAAGTAGCTGGGACTATAGGTGTGGGGCACCCTGCCTGGCTACTTTTTATTTATTTATTTTTTTGTAGAGACAGGGCCTCTATGTTGCCCAGGCTGGTCTTGAACTCCTGGCCATAAGCAATGCTCCCCCATTGGCCTCTCAAAGTATTGGGATTATAGATGTTAGCCACCTGGTCAGGACACTGTTTTCTGTCAGGTACCTTGATATTACTTCCAGCTCCAAAATCTTATGCTAACTAAGTTAAGAAACTCTCAAAGTTTTTTTCCAAAAATTTTGTCCATAAATGCTAGATTCACTTTGTTTTTAATTTTCTTCTCAGGATTCAGTATAGTTAGAAAGAAAAGTGAAAATAAGGTAGAAAGGGTAAGAAGAATATTTCTTTCCTTAATTCACCAAACTTTCATTATAATAAACCTCTTATTTTCCAGTATTAGACAATCAATTATTGCTCTCTGCTGCTTATCAACTGTGAACACTTAGGCAACATACTTGTCCTTTTCAATACCTAAAATTTTTCATTTTCAAAATCAGGATTAGAATATCTACTTTCAGGTTTATTATGATAATTTAATAGGATAATCTATATAAAAGGACCTCACACAGTGATGAGCCTATGTTGGAACTAAATGCCTACATACTTTATTTTTTCTTACTTTATTACGTACTTAAAAATATTCTATTTAACATATTTTTATTTTTCAGGTTTATTCAATGCTTCTGCAAATGCTTTTCAGAAAGTGGTTACTGGTGAACTTTACTTTTTCATTACCTTAAATATTTTTAAAAATCATAGTAAAATATGAAAACATGAAATTTACTATCTTAACTATTTATATGTGTACAGTTCAGTATTAGTAAGTCTACTTACAGTGTTGTGCAATTTCTAGAACTTTCTCATCTTGCAAAACTGAAGCTCTATACCCATTAAATAAGTCCCCATTCCTCCCTAACCCTAGCCTCTGACAACCACCGTTTTTTGTTTCTATGAAATTGATTACTCTAAATCTTTATATAAGCAGAACCATATAGTATTTGTCTTTTTGTGAGTGGCTTATTTCACTTAGCATAATGTCCTCAAGATTCATCCATGTTGTGGCATGTGTCAGAATTTCCTTTGGTGAATTTAATTTTAGAAGTAAACTTTCTATGATGTGCTTGCTAAAATTTCCAGATTTCCTTTAATAATATATTTCTCCACATATTGATAGATAATGATGCCGCCCATACCATATACTATTATTGTGAAACTGTAAAAAGTGAAAGAATGTCTAGAAGCAGCCTCTAGTCACTAATACTCAGCTTGTTATGAATATCCCACTTTGTTTTGTGTATGTACATGGGGAATATTTATTACTCTGAATCAGCCAGTGTTCTCCTCCGTAGGCTATTCTCTGTTAGCACTCTTGTTCAAAATTGTAGTAAGAAGTTTAATGAACAGAAAGGAATGCCGTAAAAAGCATATTTCAAACATTGTTTAGACTATTGATTCTGAGAATTCGTGAGCAACTTTAATTTAAAATGCTCATTTTTCTCACTCAATGCCTCCTGTTACTAGATTCCTTTCTGGGCTCCACTTCAAGCCTTGCTTTCTGTGTTCTTTCTCTCTATTTGGAACGTAGAGCCTCCCAGAGTTCCTGGAACTCTTCCGAATGTGGTGATTTGGGTCTCCTCCAAGACCTTCACTGAATTCAGATGCACTGCTAACTTTCCCAGAGCTGGCCCCTTGAAATCAAGCAGAAGGCAGTCTTGGTGGTTAGTAGAAAATATTCTTTTAGATTCAACATAGTGCAGCTACTTTTCACCCCTTTGTGGCTGTTGAACCTACTTCATTTCTCCCTTTGCTTCGTGGGGAAATGACCTGGCATTAAGGGTGGAGTGTGGAGGGAGGTGAGTTAGAGAGGATTCTAGGAAGAGGGAATATAACAAGGTGGGAGGAATGTGATCCAGCTGCAGAGAAATCCCCAAATGTTGCCCAATGGGGTCAACATTTCTTGTAGAAATATACTAAATGTCTATTACCACAGTTTCCTTGAATAATGTTCAACAGTTTTAAAAAATTAATCTATTAAAAAAATTAAATTAATTACTATCTTAGTCTGTTTTGTGCTGCTATAACCACAGAACAGGTTATTTATAATGAACAGAAATTTATGTGGTCACAATTCTGATAGCTGGGAAGTTCAAGTGCATGGCACCAGCATCTTGGGAGGACCTTCATGTTCCCTAATCCCATAGCAATAGGAGGAAGGGGAAAAGAGTACAAGGAAGGAGCAAGAGAGGGGTAAATCCACTCTCATGATAATGAACCCACTCCTGCAATAATGACATTAATGCATTCATGAGGGCAGATCCCTCATTATGTATTCACTCTTAAAGGTCCCATTAAATTTTCAACACATGAACACTGGGGGACATATTCAAATCATAGCAATGACTTTTAAGGCTGGCTCTCTACTGTTATTTCAACTTTTTATTTTCTTTTAATTCAGTTGCCTTTTAGGCTTGCCACAAGATATATTTTCCTCATCTGGAATAATTTCCCCAAGTTCCCCTTCTACTATCCCATAGCCTTCATGTTCTTTAAAAGTCAGCTATTAATGAATGATTAGATGCAGATGAAAAGTCAGCTGTAACTCACTTAACTTCAGGGATCTTTCCCTGATTAAAAGGCACTACTACTGAACAAAGTGATTTCCTATTTACAATACAAGGAGGTGAGTCTTAATTCATACAAGAGACAGATTCATGAAATATTGAGTAATTATGAATATTTATATAGAAGTCTTTGCATGGACATATAATTTCATTTCTCTTAAGTATATACCTAAAAGTAAAATGGCTGGATTACATGATAGGTATGTGTAACTTTTTAGGAAACTGCCCCAAGCTGATTATGTCATTTTACTTCTCCACTGGAAGGACATTGATATCTGTTATTCTGCATCTACATCAACACTTGGTATAGTTGCTCTTTTTAATTTTTGATATCACAAACATAGTGGTATCTTATTGTGATTTTAATTTGCATTTTCTCAATGACTGATGTTGTTGAGCAAGTGCTCCACTTGCCATCTGCATATCTTCTTTCACGAGGTGTATGTTAAATCTTTTACTCATTTTTTATGGATTGCCTATTTTTTATTATTACATTTTGAGAGTTTTTATATATTCTGTAAGCAGATTCCTTATTAGATATGTGATTTGCAAATATTTTCTCTCAGTCTAAATTCTGATGATGTCCAACTTATCTTTTTTTGTTTTATGAATTATGCTTATGGTGTGATGTCTATGAAATTCTTTGCCTAACCCAGGGTTACAGATAGATTTTTTTCCCATGTTTGGCCTAGAAGTTTATAGTTCTTCTTCCTACATTTAGTTTTTTGATCTACTTAGAGTTATTTTTATATGATGGGGGTATAAATCAAAGCTCATTTTCTTGCCTATGAATATTCAATTTTTATAGCACAATTTGTTTAAAACACTGCCCTTTCTCCACTGAGTTGCTTTTACAACTCTGTTGAAAATCAATTGACCCTTTATATATGGGTTTATTTTTAGACTATTCTGTTCTCTTGATCTATTTGCCTATTTTAAGAATCAATACCACACTGTCATAATTACTATAGCTTTATAATAAGTCTTGAAGTCAGGTATTGAAAGCTCTCTCTCTTTCAAATTGGTCTTCTCTTTCAAAATTTTGCTGGCTATTCTAAGTTTTTGTATTTTCATATAATTTTAGCATTGGCTTATTGATTTTTAGAAAAGATCCTGCTGGAATTTTTGATTGACATTACATTGAACTAATAAGTAAATTTTCAGATGACCTGTTAGTCAGTCTTAGCCTGAGATTTCAGCAAAATTTACTCTTACTTATGGAGATCTTAGCCATAATGTCTCATCTATGAGCATAGTATATCTCTCCATTTATTTAGATCATCTTTAATTTGTCTCAGCAATGGTTTGTAGTTTTTAGTGTACAGGTCTTGCCTATGTCTTGTCAGATTTATCATCAAATATTTTATATCTGTGATGTTATTGTAAATGATATTTTAAAAACTAAGTGCAGATTTTTCATCAATGTCTTTTAGTAGGTTAAGAAAGTCCCATTCTACTCCCAGCTTGCCAAGAGATTATTTTAAGAATTGGAAATGGATGTTGGATTTTGTCAAATTCCCTTTGTACATTCATTAATACTGTGATATGGCTTTTCTTTTCTCTCTTTTAAAACAATATGGTAAACCACATTTATTTATTTATTTATTTTCCTTTTTAAAAAATATGGAACACTTCACAAAATGTTAAATCAACTTTACATTCCTGGGATAAACCCCACTTGTGCTATATTGTTGGATTTTATTTGCTAAATTTTTGCTTAGATTTTTTGGCACATATATTCATGACAGATATTCTTCTGTGAATTTCTTTTTCTTTCTTTCTTTTTGTATTTTTTTGAGACTGAGTGTTGCTCTTTTTGCCCAGGCTGGAGTGCAATGACACAATCTCAGCTCACTGCAACCTCCGCCTTCTGGGTTCAAGCAATTCTCCTGCCCCAGCCTCCTGAGTAGCTGAGATTACAGGCATGTGCCACTATGCCTGGCTAATTTTGTATTTTTAGTAGAGACAGGGTTTCCCCGTGTTAATCAGGCTGGTCTCGAACTCCTGACCTCAGGTGATCTGCCTGCCTCGGCCTCCCAAAGTGCTGGGATTACAGGCGTGAGCCACTATGCCCAGCTGAATTTCTTTTATTATAATGTCTTTATCTGGTTTTAGTAAAAGAGCAATGCTGGCTGAAGGAATGAGTTAGGATATATTTTCTCCAAAATTGTCTAGATGAGTTTTTTTTTTTTTTTTTTTTTTTTCCTGAGGAATTTATTTTTCAGAGTTCTGGAGCCTGAAAAGTTCAAGATTAAAGCAAATTTAGTGTCTGGTGAGGGCCTACTTTCTGGTTCGTAGATGGTGACTTTTAGTTGTTTCCTTAGGGGTGAGGCAGCTCTTACTCTCTGTGTCCTCTTTTAAAGGTTACTAATTCCACTCATTGGGGCACTGTCCTCATGATCTAATCATCTCTTAAAGGCTCTGCCTCCTAATAGCTTCACATTGGTGATTAGGTTTCAGCATATCAATTATGGGGCGGGTACAAACATCCTGGCCATAACATTATCTAATCTGTCTATTTCTGCTTTTTAACAGATGTGTTTAGACAATTTATATTTAGTGCGATTATCCACCGTCTTGTTATTTTTTGTTTGTTTGTTTGCTCTTCTATTCCTCTTTTTGTACCATCTTTTTTTTTTTTTTTTTTTTGATATGAGGCCGTGCTCTGTCACCCAGGCTTGAGTGCAGTGGCATGATCTCAGCTCACTGCAGCCTCTACCTATCGGGTTCAAATGATTCTCCTGCCTCAGCCTGCTGAGTGGCTGGGATTAAAGGCACCGAGCACCATGCCTGGCTAATTTTGTATTTTTAGTAGAGATGGGGTTTTGCCACATTGGCCAGGCTGGTCTCAAACTCCTAACCTAGGTGATTCACCTGCCTTGGCCTCCCAAAGTGCTGGGATTACAGGTGTGAGCCACCATGCCTGCCAAGATTGAGTTTTTTAATGACCCATTTTATATTCCCTGTTGACTTATTTGCTGTAACTCTGCTGTATTATCTTAGTCATTGCTTTAGCATTTATAGAGTATCTATTTAACTTAACACAGTCTACTTTCCCATTATATAATAAATACCACTACATGAATAATAAAAATCCTTAGAACACTATCAGTCTGTTATATAACACCACTACATGAATAGTAAAAATCCTTGGAACAGTATCAGTCCATTTCTCCCCTCTTGGTCTTTGTGTTATTGCCATGCATTTTACTCTACATATGTTTCAGGCCCCCCATACATTATTATTTGTGCTTTAAACAGTTGACTATCTTTGAAATGATTTATAGAGTATAAAAATGTCTTCAAAAGTTCCTATGTAGTTACCATTCTGGTGCTCTTCATTCCTTTGTGTAGACTTAGATTTCCATCTGGTATTATTTTCCTTTTGCTTTAAGGATTTCTTTTAACATTTATTGCAGAGCTGGTGTGATGAGGTAAATTCTTTTAGTTCTCAGAACAAAATAATTGTTTCTTTTTGAAAAATAACTTCACTGAGATGTCGTGCTTTCTTACTGAGTGAAAATCCTAGGTTGACAGTTTTTCTTTTCAGTACTTTAAAGACGTTGGTTCTCTGTTTCCTAGCTTGCCTTATTTTTGACAAAAAGTCTTCCATTATTCTTATTTTTGTTACTGTCAGTAATGTATTTTTTTCTGATTGCTTTCAGAGTTTTCTCTTTTTGTCCTGGTAGTAGCCAATTCAATTATGACCTATTTTGGCATAGTTTTCCTTCTATTTCTTGTGCTTCTTGCATCTTTGGATTTGATCGTTTTCACCAAATGTGGAAGGCTTTTTGGCCATTATTTCTTCAGATTCTTCCCCTTCTCTCAACCAATATTGGGGATGCCAATAATATAAATATTAGGCCTTTTGAAATTGTTCCACAGTTCAGTGATGCTCTGCTAGCTTTTTGTCTCTTTTTATTATTTTTTATTTTTTGAGACAGCATCTTGCTCTGTTGCCCAAGCTGGAGACCAGAGGCATGATCTCACCTCACTGCAGTCTCCACTTTCCACATTCAAGCAATTCTCCTTCCTCAGCCTCCCAAGTAACTGGGATTACAGGTATGTGCCACAATGCCCGGCTAAGTTTTGGTATTTTTAGTACAGATGGTTTCACCATGTTGGCCAGGCTGGTCTTGAACTCCTGACTTAAAGTGATCCACCTGCCTCAGCCTCCTAAAGTGCTGGGATTACAGGTGTGAGCCACTGTACCCAGCCTTTTTTTTTCTATTTTATTTTGGATAGTTTTTATTGCTAAGTCTTCAAGTTCATTAATCTGTTATTTTACAAAGTCTAATCTATCATAAATGCATCAGTGTGTTTTTCATCACAGATATTATAGATTTTATCTTTAAAATTTTAATGTAGCTCTTCTTATATCTTCCATGTCTTTATGTAACAAATGCAGTCTTTTCTCTAGCTTCTTGGACACGTGGGAAACAGCTATGATAACTATTTAATGTCTAACTACTAATTCTATCATTTACATTTGTTCTGAGTTAACTTCAAATGATTTATTTCCTCGTATTTTTCATTTTCTTTGCCCGTCTGGGTAATTTTTGATTGAAGTCCACACAATTGTGAATTTTTTCATGTTGGGTGTTGGATATTTTGTATTCCTATAAATATATATTTTATGAGACGGAATTTTGTTCTTGTTGGGATCACAGATGTGTGCCACCACACCTGGCTAATTTTCTATTTTTAGTAGAGATGGGGTTTCACCATGTTGCCTAGGTGGGTCTTGAACTCTCAACTTCAGGTCATCTGCCCACGTTGGCTTCCCAAAGTGCTGGGATTACAGGTGTGAACCACTGCACCCAGCCTCCTATAAATATTCCACTCTGGCAAAATTCCTAGTCCTGGGTGAACTGTGGGATTGTTTGCTGAAATCATTTTGTATGGTTCTGTATTTGACCTCAGGTAGTTTCCTGACACCCATACATATATGCTTATGTTACATATTTAGTTGGTTGCTCAAGGAAGACTTTCTGTAGGTCTCTGGTATCATTTCCTCCGAAGCAGTCTCATCTCTGGTACTCTGCCCTGCAAAGTACCACTTTGGCATTCTTGGATGCCTAGTTCGTCTTCTTATCTCTGGGAGACTAATGGTCCCCCTCCTTGCCTGTCCTCTTCCTTGCATGCAATCTGAAAACATTCTCCAGGAAGTATGCTAGGGCAATTCATAGGGCTTATCTTATTTATTTTCCATCTCAGGGATCATTGTCTTTTGTTGTCTGATGTTCAATACCTTGAGAACTGGTGTTTGATTTGTTTTCTTCAGTATCTTAATTTTTTTCAGAAAAGATGATAAATCTGGTCCTGTTATACCATCTTGGTCATAATCAGAAGCTTCCAAAAGTCAAAAAGATTTATCATTGAGACTGTTTTTTAAAATTTTATTTTATTTTTAGTTTTTTAGAGACAGTTCCTCACTTTTACCCAGGCTGGAGGACAGTAGCACAATAATAGCTCACTGCAGTCTCCAATTCTTTGGCTCAAGGAATCCTTCCATCTCAGCCTTCTGAGTAGCTGGGGCTACAGGTGTACACCACCACAGCCAGCTAATTTTTGTATTATTTTTGTAAAGACAGGGTCTTGTTATGTTGTCCAGGCTGGTCTTGAAATCCTGGCCTCAAGTGATCCTTCTGCCTCAGCTTCCCAAAGTGCCAGGATTACAGGCATGAGCAACTGCACCTGGCCCTTTGAGACTATTTTACAAATCTATCACTCATTAACAAATCTTCATTTTCTGGGTAATTCTTGTAGTCAGTTATATTATTAATTAATTCATTCAATATTTATGTATTCCTACCATGTTCCAGACATGGAGCCAAGAACTGGGAATTCAAGCATGATCCCTGACCTTGAGGTACTCACATACTTCAAGAAGATATAGACACATTAATAAATAATCACAATGCAGTATGTTTAGTAGCAGAACAGATAAATATACAAAGTAAAATAACAGATCACAATGTGGGGAGGTAATCAGTTTTACTTGATGAGAGGGGAAAGGAGGAGATGACACATGTTGAGTTTTAAACAATTTGTATTTAGGACCATAGAAATGGAAGCTGGCCAGACAGACTGGCATGCATATGAAGGAGATATGAAACAACATGGTTTAAGACCTGCATATGTTTAGAATGGTTAAAATATAAGCTTTGAGGCAGAGACCTTAGAAGTTAAGGGCAAACGCATTTACAGATAGATACTGAAGGTCTCTTTTTGCCGTGCAACACATTTAAGTTTGACCACGTTGACAACAGGGAGAGAAAGATCGCTTAAATCAGGGAAAGTAATGTGATCTGATTTGCATTTCAGAAAAACCACCCTGGGGGAAATATGTAGGATGAATGGAGAGAGAGAGAGAGAGAGAGAGAGAGAGAGTGTGTGTGTGTGTGTGTGTGTACTGGGGAGGCAAAATGCAGATTAGTAAAACAAATTTGATGGCTTTTTTAACATAAAGGATGTCATATATAGTGCTAGTCTGAACTAAATCAATCACAGTTGGTTTGAAGAAAAATAATGAAATACAGTATGAAAAGGAGTTGGTAGAGATTAGAGGTAGAAGTTCAGGAAATGGAAGGATTCAAGTATAATTCCTGGGGTTTGACTTGATTGACTAGACAGATTAAGCAGAAAGAAGAGCAGATGAGAACTGCTAAATTGGAGGTGAGGGAATCTAGATGAAGATCCCCATGAAGCAATTGTCCATATAGGTCTGTAATGTGTGATACATGGCTAAGATAGTGAAAAAATTTGAAGCGTATATATATCTGATGTGTGTATTAGATATATATTTATTTTTTGGAGAGACAGTCTCTATGTTGCCCAGGCTGTTCTCAAACTCCTGGCCTCAAGCTAGCCTCCCAACCTCAGTCTCCCAAAGCACTAGGATTATAGGTCCCCATACCTAGCTGAATTTGAGACTGAGAATTTAGTTAAAGCAGTGGGAAATACAAAAAGGAGATAACCCCAAGGAAATAAATTGAGTGAGAAGAGGGTAGAAGAAAGAATGCTATAAACTTCATTGATATTTAAAGTGTTGGATGAGGAAATGGGGGCAAATAAAGGAGGAGTAGAGTAAATGTGAGAAAAAGTATCTTAGAGAGAGGGAGAGAAGCAGGAAAACATGTCTTAGCAGGAAGAAGAAGGCTTTAGGAGGGAAAGAGTTATCAATAAAAAGCTTAAGTATGGTTAGGAATAAAAATCATTGCATTTTGTGAGTTGAAGGTTATTGGATACCGTGGTAAAAGTTTCAGTGGTGTGATAGAGGTAGAGATTAGATTATAGTGAGTTTAAAGAAAGTAGAATGTAAGGAAGTAAAGATGGTAAATGCAGATTATTCCTCAGATTCTAAAATAGGATACATAAACTATTAATGAACAGAAAACTGAAATTGGCAAGGAAGGAGCATGTTCGGGTAAGAAATTCCTGAAGAGAGAGAGTAATTTAATGGGTAAATTATCACTATTTGGACTGTAGAGTCAGAAACAACAATGTTGAATTATTGCTATGCTTCTTGCTGATAATATAATATAACCTTAGGCAAGTTATAAAACCTCACCACAGCTCAGTTTTCTAATTGGTAAGATGGAGATAATAATATGTATTGTACAGTCAGATGGATTCTGGTTTGTGGGGCTGTGAAGCTCATACAATTTTGGGGGCCTTTTAAAGAAAAGGATTACAAAAGTATGAATATAAAATTAGATACAGTGCGCTGGAAATGGCTTGTACAATTGAATGCCCTGGAGTTTAAATTCATTAGCCTCCGAGTAAATCTGTTACTTCTCATAAAATTTTATCTCAGAGAATTAAATCCTATAATGAAGTAGAACATATCCTAATGGCTTGGCATATAGAAAAGATGCAATAAATGATGTTGTAATTATTATTTGAGCCTGTTTGTAGATAGATGAGTAGAATCCGTTAAGAGGAAAAGCAGGAGAGAGGAATCATTCATGGGGAAAGACCCATGTACAAATGGATGGTGGAACAAGGAGACAGGGTAAGAGCATATGTCCTCAGAGAGTAGAAAGTCTCTTATTAGTTTGAAGAAAAGGAGGTTATGGGTATGTGCAAATAAAGTTTTTAGGTGTATGGGAGCCCTGAGTTCAAGAAATTCATGATTAATTGCTCTGGTTTAATCTGTAGATTACAGCAGGGGTCCCCAACCCCCAGGCCACAGACCGGTACTTCACAGACCTGTACTCCTGTATTTGTCCCCATTTCCTCATCCCACACTTTAAACATCAATGAAGTTTATAGCATTCTTTCTTCTGCCCTCTTCTCATTCAATTTATTTCCTTGGGGTTATCTCATTTTTTTGTATTTCTCACAGCTTTAACTAAACTCTCATAGTCTCAAATTTAGCTGGGTTTGGGGGCCTATAATCCTAGTTCTTTGAGAGACAGGTTGGGAGGCTAGCCTCAGGCTGGTCTGTGGCCTGTCAGGAACTGGGCTGTTCAGTTGGAGGTGAGTGGTGGATGAGTGAGGCTTCATCTGTATTTACAGCTGCTGTGCGTCACTTGCATTACCTACTGCCTGAGCTCCGCCTCCTGTCAGATCAGTGGTAGCATTAGATTTTCACGGAAGCGTGAACCCTACTGTGAACTGTGCATGCGAGGGATCTAGGTTTTCCTGCTCCTTATGAGAATCTAATGCCTGATGATCTGTCACTGTTTCTCATTACCCCCAGAAGGGACTGGCTAGTTGCAGGAAAACAAGCTCAGGGTTCCCACTGATTCTACATTATGGCAAGTTGTATAACTATTTCATTTTATATTACAATGTAATAATAGAAGTAAAGTACACAATAAATGTAATGTGCTTGAACCATCCCAAAGCTCCACCCGATCCTGGGTCCATGAAGAAATTGTCTTCCATAAAACCGGTCCCTGGTGCCAAAAAGGTTGGTGACTGCTGAGTTAGAGGCAAAATAATCTGTTCAGTGTAGTGAAACCTGGGTTGACACATTGTTTTAAAGAGCAACCTGCATTAGTTTCTTATTGCTGCTATAACAAATCACTACAAATTTAGTGGCATAAAAACACCAGGAATTTACTATCTTATTGTTCAGGAGGTCAGAAGTTTGAAACGGCTGTGCAGAGCTGCATGTCTTCTGGAAGCTCTAGGGGCGACTCTGTCCCTGCCCCTTTCCAGCTACCAGTGGATGCCCGCCTTCATGGCCACATCACTCTGACATCTCTTTCCATGATCACACTGCCTTCACTAACTCTGACCCTCCAGCTTCTCTCTTATAAAGACCCTTGTGATTATACTAGGCCCACTTGGATAATTCAGGATAATCTCCCTATCTCACAGTACATAGACAATAATGAAGTCATATATAAGGCTTCTCAAAGAAGGAAATCACTCCAGATAGCTCTAGAAAATAGTTAAATTTAAAATGATTAACAGAGAGAATCACCTCTATGATTTAAATAAACTAATATGTAGGAAGCTTGGTACAGATACTGGTGGGCGCATAGAGGGTTAGAATTTATTCTTCATTCTTTCCTCTTCCTCTGCTTACGCATTCACCTAGTCACCAAATCCCACCAAATTCCACCTGCTAAATATCTTTCAAGCCTTTCCCTTCTTTTTGTCCCTATTGCCTGCATTACTGGAACTGCATTCTGACAGATTTTTCTGCCTCCATTTTTGTACCATTGGAGTTCTTTCTCTGTAATCATCCAACATAATCTTTCAAAAATCTGACCTAAATCTGAGCCTGTTACTGTTAATGATTGCAGTTGACCTTAGGATAAGTCCTTCTTTTCTTTCCAGGACCGTTCCCAAAGAAGGCCCAAGCTCCTTCTCCAAACTAATCTGCTGCCATGCAGCCCTCATACACCATATTCCAACCATACTGATTTTGAACATGATATTTCTTCTGCCTGGGATATTCTCATTTTGGTCCTTTTCCTTTCCTTCCCCAGCACCTGCTCCTCTGTTTCCTTAGTGGTGAACTCTAAGGCAACATTTTGGTTGTAACCTAACCATCTTTTCTGGGAGGCCAAATCTCTTTTCTCAGATTAGGTTTTCTTGTTATTTGACTAGACTTTAGATTAGATTGCATTAGATTTTCTTGCTATTTCCTCTTTCTTGTACCCCATATTTTCTGAGTTTTAATAGTCATCATATTTTATTAAATCACTTACTTAATTTTCTCTATTTCCAAATAGACTATAAATTCGAAGAGGGTAGTTGGCTATGTTTTCTTTAACCACTATGTCTAAGTGCCTAACACAATGCCTATTGCTTAGTGACCTTAAATCAATATTTGTTGGATAAACTGTAAAAATGGACATTTTGTAAAATTATAAGAAAGGTTGGCAACATTATCTACTGTTTAAAGATTCATAGGGTCATGTATTTTTGTAAATTTTATTTAGTATATGTAATTGTATTTTTAAGGATTTTTTTCTCTATTTTTGTTATATAGGTAATATAGAAATGAATTATTTTTATAATATATTCAAATACATGGAAATACATAGGGTAATGCTCAACGTTTATTTTTACCTCCCACATTATAAATACACACATATATTAATGTGTATAATTTGAGTCCTTTTTCTCTGCATTAATCTATATGAAATGGAGATTTTAAAAACAAGTAAAATAATACTTTATGCATAAGTATGAAACTTACAATGATATGTCTTAGTGATTGTCCCATGGTGATACACAAAGTTCTGTCTTATTCTTAATAGTTGTGTATCATTTCCTAGTATTTTTGATATGCCAGAATTTATTAAACTAGTCTCTGTATTTACAAACATTTGGGTTATTAAAAAATGTTCACTATTACAAACGATGTTATAATAAACATCTTTCTTCAAATATCTTTTTGCCCATATTTTGAAATTTCTATAGGTTAGATTGATACAAAATTATCAGATAAAAGCATATGTAAAATTTTAACTTTAAAAGATACTATTGGCTAGGCCCCGTGCCTCACACCTGTAACCCCAGCACTTTGGGAGGCTGAGGTGGGCGGATAATTTGAGGTCAGGAGTTTGACCCCGGCATGGCCAACATGGCGAAAGGCAAAACCCTGTCTCTACTAAAAGCACAAAAATTAGCTGGGTGGGGTGGCGTGTGACTGTAATTCCAGCCACTCAGGAGGCTGAGGCATGAGAATTGCTTGAACTCAGATGGCAGAGGTTGTAGTGAGTGGAGATCGAGCCACTACACTCCACCCTGGTCTGCAGAGTGAGATTCTGTCTCAAAAAAAAAAAGATACTCTTAAATTGCTTTCCAAAAGGGCTTTGCTAATTGGTTCTCTCATGAAGTATGCATAAGTCTTCATTTCCCCAAATCCTTGCTAATACTGGATATTATCAATACTTTAAATTTTTGCTAGTGGTTCCTTAAGGGGTTGTTGCAAAATAAATAAAATAAAAATTTGTCAGTTTGTTAGGTATAAAGTGATATATCACTCTTATTTTAGTTTGCATTTTTACAATTTTTAGAGAACTTGAACATCTTATGTTTATTCCCTATTTGAATTTCTTCTGTGAATTGTTGATTGCTCATTTTTTTTTACTGAGTTGTCTTTTTAGAAGCTCTTTATATATTCTTTGCCAGTTACATATGTTGCAAATATGTCTTCTACTTGTCTTTTAAAAAGGATACCATGCAACAAATGGAATTTTTAAAATGTCATGTAATTGGATCTTTTCACCTTTTTCTTCATGGTTTTTGAGCTCATAGTAGTTTTTAGAAGGCATCTTTCTCCCAAGTAATGTTATAAAAATTATATTAATTTTTCTTCTAATACTTTATAATTAATTAGCATTTTATGTTTTAATCCATTTAAAACTTTTTATGTGCTATGTGGTAGAAATACAACTTAATTTATTCCCCAAATGATAGTTGCACATTCGCTAGCCATTTATTGAATTGTACATTCTTTCATCAGTGATTCCAAATGCTATGTTTTTGTAACTAAAAAGTCTTACATATACATGGGTCTGTTTTGGGCTTTGTATTCCATTTTCTGATATATTTGTTAATGTCTTTTCCAGATTTCGTGCTTTTTAAAAACAGTTTTTAGTTTTAATTGACAAAAATAAAAATTGTATATACTTATGAACTGTAGTGTGATGTTTTGATACTATATACACTGTGGAATAATCAAATAAGGCTAATTAACATATCTATCACCTCAAATATTTATCATTTCTTTGCAGTGAAAATATTTAAAATCCTCTCTATTATCTACCTTGAAGTATATATGAATTATTATCTTTAATCATCATGCTGTACAATAGAACCCCAGAACTAATTTCTCCTCTCTAACTGAGACTTAATACCCATTGCCCAACATCTTCCCTTTTCCCATTCACCTCTACCCCCAGCCTCTGGTAATAGCCATTCTACCATCTACTTCTATGAGTTTGATTTATTTAGAGTCCACATATAGATGAAATACGGTATTTCTTTCTCTGTGCCTCGCTTGTTTCATTTAACATATGTCCTCAGGTTTATCTACCTTTTTGAAAATGACAGAATTTCTTGTTTTTTCTTTCTTTTTTTTTTTTTTTTAAAGATGAATAGCATCCTGCTGTGTATAGGTTTTATATAATTACGTTAAAAATCCATGTATTTATTGATGGTCATTTAAATTGTTTCCATATCTTGGCTATTGTGAATAATGCTGCAACAAACATGGGAGTGTAGATATCTCTTTGACATGGAGATTTCAATTCCTTTGGGTGAATATCCAGAAGTGAGACTGATGGATATATGGTAATTATGTTTTTAGCTTTTTGAAGAACCTCTTTACTGTTTTAGAAAATGGCTATACAAATTTAAATGTGTTAATTTATCAAGAGAATATCACAGTCTTAAAAAATATATGTACTCACCAATAGTGTACAAAAGTTCCCCTTTCTCTACATCATTGTCAATACTTGTTATGTTTTAACATTTTAATAACAGCTAATCTAGTGAGTGTGAGGTGATATCTCGTTTCAATTTGTATTTTTCTGATTATTAGAGATGTTGAGCATTTTTCATGTATCTGTTGGTCATTTGTATGTCTTCTTTTGAGAAATGTCTATTTAAGTCCTTGCCCATTTTTGAATAGGATTTTTTTTTGTTTGTTTATTGGGTAGTTTGAGTCCCTTATATATTTTGGGTATTAGCCCCTTAACAACGTGCAATTTTCAAATGTTCTCTCCTGATTTGTGGGCTGTTTCTTCACTCTATTGTTTCCTTTGCTGTGCAGAAGTTTTCATTTCGATGCAATCCCATTTGTTTATTTTTGCTTTTATTGCCTGTACTTTTGGGGTCATACTCAAGAAATCACTGCCTAGACCAATGTCATAAAGCTTTCTCCCTGTGTTTTCTTCTAGCAGTTTTATAGTTTCAGGTCTCACATTTAGGTCTTTTATCTATTTTGAGTTGATTACTGTGTAAAGGGTGAGGTAAGTGTCCATCTTTATTCTTTTTCTGTGTGTGCCGATTTAGGTTTCCCAACACCGTTTATTAAGGAAACTGTCCTCTCACCATTGTGTGTACTTGGTATCTTTGTCAAAAATCAATTGACCATAGATGTGTGTGTTTATTTCTGGGCTCAATCCTACACCATTGATTGATGTTTCTGTTTTTATCCCAGTATCATACTGTTTTGTTACTAGAACTTTGTAATATATTTTGAAATTTGGTAGTGTGATGCCTTCATCTTTGATCTTTTTGATCTAGATTGTTTTGGCCATTTAGGATCTTTTGTGTTTACAAATGTTAGTATTAACTTTTTCATTTCTGTGTAGAGTGATGTTAGAATTTTGATAGGAATTGCATTGACTCTGTAGATTGGTTTGGGTATTATGACTTTTATCAATGGTAATTCTTCCAATCCATGAACACAGGACATATTTCGATTTATTTGTGTCATCTTCAGTTTTATTCATCAATGTTTTATAATTTTCAGTATATATATCATTCACTTCCCTGTTTCAATTTACTCCTATTATCTTATTTTTTTAATGCTATTGTAAATGAGATTGTTTTCTTAATTTCTTTTTTAGATAGCTCATTGTTAATGTATAGAAGCACTACTAATTTTTGTAAGTTGATTTTGTATCCTGCAGCTTTACTGAATTTGTTTATTAGTTCTAACAGCTTTTTGGTGGAATGTTTAAAATTTTTTGCATATAAGATCAAATCACCAGCAAACAGAGATAATTTTACTTTTTCCTTTCCTATTTGGATATTTTTTTCTTTCTTTCTCTTGTCTAACTTCTCTGGCTAGGACTTTCAGTACTATGTTGAACAGAAGGGATGAGAGCAGGCATCCTTAGTTTGCTCCTGTTCTTTGAGAAAAACTTTCAGTTTTTCACTGTTGAGTATGTTGGCTATGGAATTGTCATATATGGACTTTATTGTATTGAGAAACATTCTTTCTATATGAAATTGATTAAGAGTTTTATTATGAAAAGATGTTGAATTTTTTTTTCAAGTTGTTTTTTTTTTTTTTTGAGACAAGGTCTCGCTCTGTTGCCCAGGTTGGAGTGCAATGGCACAATCTCTGCTCAATGCAACCTCCACCTCCAGGGATCAGTTGATCCTCCTGTCTCAGCTTCCTAAGTAGCTGGGACTACAGGCGTGTGCCACCACACCTGGCTAATTTTTGTATTTTTTTTTTATAGAGATGGAGTTTCACCATGTTGCCCAGGCTGGTCTCGAACTCTTGAGTTCAAGTGATCCTCCTGCCTTGGCTTCCCAAAATGCTGTGATTACAGGTGTGAGCCACTGTGCCTGACCTAATCACATAGTTTTTGCCCTTTATTCTGCGAATACAGTGAATCACATTGATTGATTTGTGTTTGTTGAACCAATCTTGTTGCATCCCAGGGATCACTCACACTGAGTTATTATGAATAATACTTTTAATGTTCTGCTAAATACGGTTTGCTAGTATTTTGTTGAGGATTTTCGCATCTATGTTCATCATTGATATTGGCCTGTAGTTTTCTTTTCTTGTATATATCCATGTAACTAACTACCATCCCTACTAAGATATGGATATATATCAGAGATATCATAGGTTTAGTTCCAGACCACTGCAATGAAGTGAATATTACAATAATTTTTTTGGTTTCCCATTGCATATAAAAGTTATGTTTGAACTATATTTTAGTCTATTAAGTGTGCAATCACATTATGTGTAAAAAACCATTGTACATATCTTAATAGAAAATACTTTGGCCAGGTGCAGTGGCTCACGCCTGTAATCCCAGAACTTTGGGAGGCTGAGGTGGGGAGATTACTTGAGGTCAGGAGTTCAAGACCAGCCTGGCCAACATGGTGAAACCCAGTCTCTACTAAAAATGCAAAAATTAGCTGGGCATGGTGGTGCACACGTGTAATCCCAGCTACTCAGGAGGCTGAGACAGGCGAATCGCTTGAACCTGGGAGGCAGAGGTTGCAGTAAGCAGAGATTGCCCCACACTGCACTTCAGCCTGGGTGACAGAGCAAGACAGCATCTCAAAAAATAAAGAAAGAAAGAAAGAAAATACTTTATTGCTACAAATGCAAATGATCATTCGGACCTCCAGTGAGTTGTAATCTTTTTGCTCATAGAGGTCTTTCCTCAATATTAATGGCAGCTGACTGATCAGGGTGGTGGTTGCTGAAGGTCATGGTGGCTGTGGAAATGTCTTACTGTAAGACCGTAACAATGACGTTTGCCACATCAATAGACTCTTCCTTTTATGAAAGCAGCACATGATGCTGTTTGATGGCATTTTATACACTATAACTTCTTTTGAATTTGGAGTCAATCTCAAACTCTGCTGCTTGCTGTTTTATCAGCTAAATTTGTGTGATATTCTAAATCCTTGGTTTTGATTTCAACAGTGTTTATGGGATCTTCACCAGGAGTAGATTTCATCTTAAGAAACCACTTTCTTTGCTTATCAATAAGAAGTAACTCCTCATTTGTTCAAATTTGATCACTGCAGCAATTCATTTTCATCTACAGGCTCCGTTTCTAATTCTGGTTCTTTTGCTATTTCTACCACATCTACAGTTACTCCTCCATTGAAGTTTTGAACCCCTGCAAGTCATCTATGAGGATTGGAATCAACATATTCCAAACACCTGTTAATGTTGGTATTTTGCCTCTTCCTATGAATCACAAATATTCTTAGTGGCATCTAGGATGATGAATCCTTTCCAGAAAGTTTTCAAGATAGCTCTCCCTGATCCATAAGAAGAATCACCATCTATGGCAGCAATAGTCTTACAAAATGTGTTTATTAAATAATAGGACTTGAGAGTCAAAATTACTCATTGATCCCTGGCCTGCAGAATAGATGTTGTGTTAGTGGGCATAAAAGTATTATTCTCCTTGTATATCTCACTAGAGCTCTTGGGTGACCAGGTACATTGTCAATGGCAGTAATATTTTGAAAGAAATCTTTTTTTCTGAGCAGTAGTTCTCAACAGTAGGCTTAAAATATTCAATAAAGAATATTATAAACATATGCTATCATCTAGGCTTTGTTGATCTATTTATGGAGCACAGGCAGAATACATTTAGAATAATCATTTTTTTTTTTTTTTTGAGACGGAGTTTTGGTCTTGTTGCCCAGGCTGGAGTGCAATGACATGATCTTGGCTCACTGCAACTTCTACCTCCTGGGTTCAAGCAATTTTCCTGCCTCAGCCTCCCAAGTAGCTAGGATTACAGGCATGCGCCACCATGCCTGGCTAATTTTTTATATTTTTAGTAGAGGTGGGGTTTCTCCATGTTAGTCAGGCTGGTCTTGAACTTCCAACCTCAGGTAATCCACCTGCCTTGGCCTCTCAAAGTGCTGGGATTACAGATGTGAGCCACTGCACCCAGCAGAATAATTCTTAAGTGTTCTAAAATTTTCAGAATAGTACATGAGCATTGACTTCAATTTAAAGTACCAGCTGCATGAGCCCTGAACAGAAGAGTCAGCCTGTGCTTTGAGTCTTTGAAGCTAGGCACTGACTTCTACTCTGTAGCTATGAAAGTCCCAGATGGCATTTTCTTTCAGTAGAAGACTGTTTAGTTTATATTGGAAAGCTATTGTTGGCTGGGCGTGGTGGCTCACATCTGTATTCGTCGACACTTTGGGAGGCTGAGGCTGGAGGACTGCTTGATCCCAGGAGTTTGAGACCAGCTTGGGTAACACAATGAGACCCTGTCCCTATTAAAAATTAAAAAAATATTAGCCAGTCATGGTGGCATGTGAGGGTGAGGCGGTGGGGTCACTTGAGTCTGGGAGTTTAAGGCTGCATTGTACTAGGATTATGCCACTGTATTCCAACCTGAGTGACAGTGCAAGACCCTGTCTCAAAAAAAAAAAAAAAAAAGCACAAAGAAAAGAAAAGCCACTGTTTAATGTAATCGCCTTCATCAGTTTTTACCTAGATCTTGCCTAGATCTGTCAGATAATTTGCTGTAGCTTCTATATCAATACTTCCTTCACCTTGAACTTTTATGTTATAGTGATGGCTTCTTTCCTTAAACCTCATGAACCAATCTCTGCTGTCTTCCAACTTTTCTTCTGCTGCTTCCTTACCTCTCTCAATCTTCATAGAATTGAAGAGAGTTAGGGCCCTCTGGATTATGCTTTTGCTTAAGGGAATGTTGTGGTTGGTTTGACCTTCTACCCAGATTTCTCCGTTCTGGCAATAAGGCTGTTTTGCTTTTTTAATTGATTATGTGTTCACTAGAGTAGCACTTAATTTCCTTCGATAATTTTTCCTTTGCTTTAACAACTTGGCCACTTGGTGCAAGAGGCATTGCTTTCAGCCTATCTCAGCTTTAAACATGCCTTCCTCACTCAGCTTTTCTAGCTTTTGATTTAAAGTGAGAGGCACATGACTTTTTCTTCCATTTGCACAATTACAGAGCATTGTACGGTTATTAATTGGCCTAATTTCAAGATTGTTGTGTCTTAGGGAATAGGAAGGCCTGAGGGGAAGGAGGGAAATGGAGTAATGACCAGTTGGTGAAGCAGTCAGAACACAGAACATTGATCAGTTAACTTTAACTGTCTTACATGGGTGTGGTTTGCAGTGCCCCAAAACAATTACAATGGTAACATCAAAGATCAATGATCACAGGGCACCATAACAGATGTAATAACAATGAACAAGTATGAAATATTGTAAAAGTTACCAAAATGTGACACAGAGACATGAAGCATGCACATTCTGTGGGAAAAATGGTGCTGATAAACTTGCTCAATGCAAGCTTGCTACAAACCCTCCATTCGTAAAAAAGTGCAGTATCTTCAAAGTGCAATAAAGCAAAGTGCAATAAATGAGCTATGCCTGTATGGAACAAATACTCTAGAAAACGGCCTGGCAGCTTTTTACAAAAAGTCAAATATACACCTACCATATGCCTCAGCAAATGAGTCCAAAGCATTCACTCACTGAATAATTTTAAGCAGAGTATGAATACGTGGAGTTTTTTTGTATTTTTAAATAAAAAATTAACATGCAGTAAAATTGACTTTTTGCTGTACAGTTATATGAATTTTAACACATGCATGAAATATAACCAACATAAATCTGGATACAGAACAGTTCCATAACCCCCCAAACTTCCTCATTCTATCCTTTTATAGTCACACCCTCCCCCACCTCTAATCCCTGGAAAATACTGATTAGTTCTTCATTACCACAATTTTGTCTTTTGAGAATGTCATGTCAATGGAATCACACAGTATGTAACCTTTTGAGACTGGGTCCTTTCACTCAGTATAATGCCTTTGAGTTTCATCCAAATTGTTCTGTGTATCAAAAGTTCATTCCTTTTTATTTTTGGACAGTATTCCATTGTAACAATACGCCACAGTTTACTTATTCATCTGTTGATGCACATTAAAAAAATTTGAAAGCAATCCAGTTTATCAATATTTGAATGGTTAGTAATTTGTGTCTTGTCACACAAAAAACATTGCCTATGTCGAGGTCATTAATATATTCACCTGTGTTTTCTTTATGCTTGTTGCTTTGATAGCCTTATGGGTTTTGTTTTTATGGCTAGGTCTGTGTTGATTTGGGTCCTCCAGGATGCATATGCCAAATGGAGTTACAAGTGAAGGAGATTTGTAATTGTGAAAGTTAAGGAAAGAGCAGGAGTGGCAGAGAAAACTTTCAGACTGTGATGCTGGTCTAATACCTGTGAAAAGAGTAGGGAAAAGAAAGAGATTATATAGAAAGAGCATCAGACTGTGGAGTGGCTCTGGGAATGTATTAGAAAGCCCAATGATCTCAAGAACAAATATTGTCCACAGAGGAGTCTCACACTAGCTAGAAACAGCAAATCTTTATATCATTGCATGCTCAGACATCAGCTGGAGAATGCCTGGGAGGCAAGTGGTCTCAGCTCAAAAGCTATGAAAAAAAGAAATGACATCCATAGCTGGTAGCTTTCAATGGTCTATATTCTTTGCTGCAAATTCCCTCTTGAAGGGAGTTTTGTTTGTTTGTTTGCTTTTTGTTTTTATGAGACAGATTCTCGATCTATCGCCCAGGCTGGAGTGCAGTGGCGTGATATCGGCTCACTGCAACCTCTGCCTCCCGGGTACAAGTGACTCTCCTGCCTCAGCCTCCTGAGTAGCTGAGACTACAGGCATGTGCCACCATGCCTAGCTAATTTTTGTATTTTTAGTAGAGATGGGGTTTCACCATGTTGGCCAGGCTGGTCTGGACTTCTGACCTCATGATCTGCCCACCTTGGCCTCCCAAAGTGCTGGGATGACAGGTGTGAGCCACCATGCCCAGCCTCTTGAAGGGAGTTGTAAGTGGCATATTTTCATGTCTGCTACAGTCTTTTCTTTGCTTTACACGTATTTGTCCTTACACATTTGGGGTAAAGCTCCTCTTTAGCTCTTGTTGCCTTCAGGCCAGGTTTACTGCACTTGCTCATTTGTAGTCACAACTGGGCAAGGAAGTACCAAGAGGCACTCAAGTCGATCACCTGATTTTCACACATATTCCTCCCCATCACCATTGTCTAACATTACCTCTACCTCATCCTGCTCATCACTGTCACCTAGACTACCAAGATTGTAACTCTTTTTTCAGCCTTGTGGTTCCTAGAAACAAGAAGTCCAGAGTATCCATCTGGCTACTGTAGCTTGTAGTTCAGTAGGAAGCTTGTTATGCCTCTTTTGGGGACCAAAATGTCTAAGGTTTTGAAGTCCAGGATTGCAGGAAGAGATGTACAAAACACCTTAGTGGTTATTGGAAGTGATGCTAGCTGGAATATTTCCTGCCTTCATCCTTTGTTTCCAGATCCGTGTATTTCACTGGCTGTTCAAGAATGAAAGGGACTCAACATAATCAACCTGCCATCAAACAGCTAAGTGGTCTCTCGAAGGAATAGTGTCATACAAGAATACTAGTTTCTGCTGCTGCCATAGTGGACATTGAGAGGCACCAGTAGCTAGACTGGCCTTGGTAAGAGGGAGTCCATGCTTTTGGTCTCATGTGTAGCATCTATCTCTGCTACTGCGACTGCTTCTTTCATGTGGCTAGGTGGTCTAGGGTGGCTGAAGACAAAGGTTGGCTAACATTAGCTGGCTGAATTATTTTGTCCATAAAGTTGTTCTGTGCGTCCTCTGTGGTGGATGCCATCTGATAGGCAATTACATATGATATGAAGAATTTCATATGTCTAGCCAGAGGCACCACATGCCTCTACCTATGATCTCCTTGTCTCTGACCTTTCAGTCCATTTCCTCCCAAGCCCTTGATTAGCAGGACAAGTCACTTGCCACCACCCATGAGTCCATATGTAGTCCATATATGAGTGTTGTATTGTGCTACTTCACACAAAGTGGGTGAGTGGATACATTGCTCAAAGTTTTCCTCAACACTTGTTCAAGGCTGTCCCTCACTGTGGTTATAATGCAGACACCATCTATTTTTGTCTTGCACTGTTATACCTAGACAACCTATCTGGAAGCTAACCTCTTAATTTTCCCTTTCCTTCAACTGGTAGTACAGGACTCCCATAAAGTCGCAGCTGTGAGCTGAGGGGAGGGGCCCTGGTACAGCTGTGGTGAGTGACATGGAGGTACAGGCTAACTCCTCATGTAGATTATGCCTACATTCTACTCCTGTTCAGGTTTAATCCCAGATGTACTTTTTATATCTTATGATAAGGTGATTCTTCATTCACTCACCTTTATTACTTGATAGATCTGATAGAACCCAGTTCATAATGGGCACTTTTTAAAAGACAAATACATTCTAGAGGGTGGAAAATAAACTCTTCCAAGATTCTGAGACTCACCACTTCAGTAAGTACTTCAGAGAGCTGACGTCAAAGGCATGCAGAGACATCTTCTTTAAAACATGTCTTTTTTGGTTATTGTTGCATCTCCTCCTGCTACAGTGTTTCTCAACCTTTTTGTTATTAATGCCCTGGCAAAAAGACTTTTTAGATATTTTACCCCTAATTACTTCTCCATCATGGAATATTGATAGCACAGATGTACTGTATATTTGTTCAGGTAGTGTGGCCTTTGGAAGACTAGAAGACCACACAAACCATTATATACCAATTTTTGCCCCCTTGGGGGTGATATTATTCCTAAAAAGAATCCATGTCCCACTACAAAGAAGGAAGTGTAATGTCATGGGTCTCTTTGGGTTGTGGAAGCAATACATTCCATATCTCCAAATGCTAATCCAGCAGATAAAATGTGACATGGAATGCTGTCACGTTTGAATGGGGCTTAGGACAGAAAATGTAGCAGGTCCAGGTTGTGATATAAGTAAGCCGTACTGCTGCTTTGAGCAAAACAAGCTGCCATTCTCTATGATTTTATGTCAATGAAGGATAAAGATGCAGTGTGGAGATTATGGCAAACCCAACTAGGAAAATAAACAATTTAAGGAGGTGCTCACTCTCAGGTTGTGCTAGTGCAGGCTCAACGCCTGACAGTGAGTGCTTAGATTTTTCACAGGAGATGCTTGCTTGCCTCACCAAAGTCCTGTCCTGTCCCTGTGGATCAAGCTTTCTGGACCACCCCTGACCTTGTTGGTTGTTAAGGTAACTCAAGTTACGACTACATTTTGTTCTAGAACCTTTGTAGATTTAGGTTTTACATTTTGTAGATTTAGGTTTTACATTTAGGTTTATGTGTGAATTTATTTATGGAGGTGTTGGAAGATAATTCACCATAGATCTTATGTTTTTGCATATCTTCTGAGCAATTGTATTTGTAGCTTTTTTCTAAACTATCTTTTCAAGAATGTCTGTATAGCAAACAACTTTGGAAAATACAGTCTTTCCCTCTGGGGAAGAAGGCAGGTTTGTTGGCGATTTATTATAATAAAGACAATGTTTTCCACTGGAAAAAGGTTGAAAAGGTTTTCTAGCAATGGTTTTTAGAAAATACTGGGGTTTCCTAAATAGGGTTCCTCTTGAGTAATGCAACTCACTGAGTGTGCTCTGTGGGAATCAGGGCTTGAAGAACCAGCACAAATGTTGTTACTCTGACTCCTGCTATTGCTCTGATTAATAAATTGTTCTTTATCTCTGGCCCAGGAATCTCATATCTCCTGCCAGTGTCTATGAATTTGTGGCATGCTAACTTGTTTTCTGGCAAGGTAAAATTACAGACTCTTATGATTCTTACCAGTTTTGGTAACAAACATGGAATCCTGACAAGGATTCTTGTCTTTCTGGAATAAGAAAGACAAGAGCCTTTCCACAGTTATGAGGGAAGTCTGTAGGATTTAGTAGCAGCCATATTATTCAGACTGTCTAGTCAATCAAGCAATAAGTGATCCTCCCCTCTTTCATTCTGCTACCAAGGAGAAACTAGGGAGATGGCTGCAGGCTGAGTACGGGAAAGTAGGTTCATGGAGGTGTGGCAGGAGGGTGAATCCAGTGGTCAGTGTCACTCCTATTCCATTGTAACAAGGAGTACTAAGATCCATCCTGGGTTACAGGAAGGTTCTGATCCTTTTCAGACAATAGTTACAGATATATGCATATGCTAAATGCAAAAGGAGAGAATTTGGGACTGCTATGGAGAGAAATTATGCAGATCTTAAGAACTTTGGCTTGTTAGCTTGGGAGATGAAAGAGAGAGACACACACAATGTTTCTTAAAGAGGAATGGCAACAGCAATGGCAACCTCTTACAGCTCAACTCCTCCTGAATTCTGTCAGGCCAATATTAGATCTTTTTGAAGATGACAGTACGAGTTTTCTTGAAGTAGGCTCTGGTTGCTGCAAGGGTATCTGGCCTCTCAGTAAGAGATTCCTGAGACAGAGAACCTGCCATGGGAAACCAGAGATGAAGCAATATCTAGTATTCAGGCTGTTACTATCCTGCTTTGGGTTGATACTCTCCACCTAGTCCCCTGACACTGACCCATAAAAGCCAGAAGTGAGGGACATAATGAGTCTTTATACGTTTTATAAAAATTCCCTTGTCACTCTTGCTCTTGACTGACTCTTCCAGGTGAAAAGTTTAGGTGAGATTAGAAGCATGATTGGAAAGAGGTTATAGTTACTAAAATGGAACACATTAATTTTGTGGCAGTGTTGGAGAGAGAGAGAGACCAAGACCTAAGAACTTGGAAAGGCACTGGGGATAAAGGGACAACAGTATTAATATTCTTTTGTCCTTTAGAACTGATCCTGGAGCTTCCCCTCACAAAGGAAAATGGCCTGGTGCAGCTTTTGCAAACTGTTTCAAGTCCTTGAATTTAATGGATTCCTGGGTCTGTTATCCTCTGCCAGAAGACTATGACCACAATTTGATTACTATTATCTTATTCTTTCTGAGAAGTCTATCAGAAACAGCAGTGAATGACCTCAGCTTCTTCACTTTCCATGCAAAAACTTGGATGTATTGCCTGTAGACAGTCCCATAGCAGTCACTTAGATATTTTGTGGCAGTAGATAAATGCCACCCAGCTGTTTTTATAGCCAAACAGGACAGACTGGACTGACTTCCATCATGTGATACCTCCAAAAACAAGGACTCTCAATTATTCAAACTGAATTAGGAATCCTAAGGTGTATCAATGATTTGGGGGCCATGTTGGAGGCATGGTCAACCTGTGTCTCATGAGTAATATGAGTGCCATTTTGGTGGAGGCAGGGGGACAGGGAGTGCCCAGCAATTGCAAACAAGGATTTATTTCCAGGGCACTCAACACTCCCTATCTTCCTGCAATGTATACCTCCAATTTTGTTTTTCTTTTAAAAAGTCATTCTGGCTATTGCAGATCCTTCCTATTTCCAAATGAATTTTAGCATCAGTTTGCAAATTTCTTCACAAAAGCCTGCTGGTATTTTCAGTGGAATTGCATTGGATTTATAGATCAATTTGGGGAGAACTGATATCCTAATATTATTAAATCTTCTGATTAATGAACACAGTGTATCTCCATTTTTTAGGTCTTTTTATTTTCTCTCACCAATTTTTTGTAGTTATCAGTGTAGAGCTTTTGAGCATTTTTTGTCAGTATTATCAATAAGTATTTCATATCTTTGATGCCATTGTGATGTTTATTTTACTTTCTCATTGCTTACTGATAGCAGGCAGAAACAGATCTGATTTTCATGTATCGATCTTGCAACCATGTTAAATTAAATTCACTAATTAGTTCATTTTCAAAAATTTCACCAGAGTGTTTACATAGATCATTTGCCTCTTAATAAAAAAATCTTATGTTTCTTTCTTAATAAAAAATCTTATGTTCCTTGCCTTTTTCCACTGGTTAGGACTTCCAGTGCAGTGTTGAAAAGAAGTTATGAGAGCAGGCAGCCTTGCCTTGTTCTTCATGGTAAAGGGAAAGCAGTTGATCTTTCACCGTTAAGTTTCACCATGGTGTTAGCTATAGGTTTTTTCACTGATGTGCTTTATCAGGCTAAGGAAGTTTCCTTCTATTTTAAGTTTGCAGAGTTAAAAATCTAGAATGGATGTTGGAGTTCATCACACAGTATTGAGATGACTATGAGAGTGTATTTCTGTGTGTGTGTGTGTGTGTGTGTGTGTGTGTGTGTGTGTGAGAGAGAGAGAGAGAGAGAGAGAGACTGTTAATATGATAAATTATTGATTAATTTTCATATGTTAATGCAGCTTTGCATTTCTGGGATAAATCTACTTGCTCCTGATATATTATCCTTCTACATATTGTTTGGTTCAATTTGCTAAAATTTTTAACAGTTATTGCTTATCTGTTCATGGGGGGTATAGACTGATAGTTTTCTTTTCTTATAATGTCTTTGATATTTGTACCAGAATAATGTTACCTCAGAGAATGAGTTAGGAAGTGTTCCTGGATCTTCTATCAATTCCCTGGATGCAGTTGTATAAAATTTGAGTTTTTTCTTTAATGTTTTATATTATTCACTAATGATGCCATCTGGGACTGGAGTTTTCTTGGGAAAATATTTTTATCTACAAACTTAATTTCTTTAATAGATATAGTACTATTCAGGAGATCAATTTTTTCTTGAAGGATCTTTGGTGGTTTATTTCTTTCAAGAGATTTATTCATTTTGTCCAATCTAATCTGATTATAATGTGTCTTGTTTCCTTCTTGTTCCTTGTGCTTGGGTTTGATTGAGCTTCTTGGCTCTGTGGATTGTATTTTCCATCAAATTTAGAAAAATATTGAAAACTCCACATATATGTACAGTTGGCCCTCTGTATCCATGGGTTCCACATTCATGAATTCAACCAACTGTGGATCAAAAGCATTTGAAAGAAAATGGATGGCTGTGTCTATACTGAACCTGTACAGACTTTTTTTTCCTAGTCATTATTGTCTAAATATAGTACAACTATTTACATAGAAGTTATTTTGTATTAGGCATTATAAGTAATCTAGAAATGATTTAGAGTCTGATTTAAAGATGATATGAGGATATGCATAGGTTATATGCAAATACTAAATCATTTTATGTATGAGACTTGAGCATTCATGGATTTTGGTCCAGGAACTAATTCCCCATGAATACCAAGGGATTACTATATATTATGTCAAACTCAGAGTTGTTCTGCAGCTCACAAAAATCCTGATAATATTTTTCCAAAAATTTTTTTCCTTTATTTTGAATGGTATCTCTCACTATGACATCAGGTTCATGACTCTTTTCCTTTGTAATTGGTAATTTATTTACCACTTTTCTCATTCAGTGTGTTTTTTGTCTCCTTGTAATTTTCTTTTCTGAAAAGTTGATTTGGTTATTTCATATCTCCTATGTCTCTACTTAACATGTTCAATCTTTCCTCTAGATTTCTGAACACGTTTAATGTAGCTGTAATTACTTTTATTGTCCTTGTCTATTTTTTTAAAGTTTTTTTTATTGCATTTTAGGTTTTGGGGTACAAGTGAATAACATGCAAGATTGTTGCATATGTACACACATGGCAGTGTGATTTGATGCTTTCCTCCCCATCTCCTATATCTGGCATTTCTCCCCCTGCTATCTCTTTCCAATTTCCTACCCCTCGCTGTCCCTCCCCTATTTCCCCCGGACAGACCCCAGTGTGTGATGCTCCCCTCCCTGTGTTCATGTGTTCTCATTGTTCGACACCCACCTATGAGTGAGAACATGTGGTGTTTGATTTTCTATTCTTGCGTCAGTTTGCTGAGAATGATGGTTTCCAGGTTCATCCATGTCCCTACAAAGGACACGAACTCATCGTTTTTTATGGCTGCATAGTATCCATGGTGTATATGTGCCACATTTTCCGTGTCCAGTCTATCATCGATGGGCATTTGGGTTGGTTCCAGGTCTTTGCTATTGTAAACAGTGCTGCAATGAACATTCATGTGCATGTGTCCTTATAGTAGAACGATTTATAATCCTTTGGATGTATACCTAATAATGGGATTGCTGGGTCAAATGGAATTTCTATTTCTACGTCCTTGAGGAATCGCCACACTGTCTTCCACAATGGTTGAACTAATTTACACTCCCACCAACAGTGTAAAAGTGTTTCTATTTCTCCACATCCTCCCCAGCACATCTGTTGTCTCCCAATTTTTTAGTGATCACCATTCTAACTGGCGTGAGATGGTATCTCAATGTAGTTTTGATTTGCATTTCTCTAATGACCAGTGATGATGAGCATTTTTTCATATGTTTGTTGGCCTCATGTATGTCTTCTTTTGTAAAGTGTCTGTTCATATCCTT
>CAUYLG010024781.1:0-85114 GCA_963573385.1 Cacajao melanocephalus
ACCACATAATTGGAAGTAAATCACTCCTCAGCATTGCATAGCATTTCACAGGTTTAAATAAAATATTGGTTGGCTGCTTGTTTGTTATTTTCATCCCTTATTCCTTCCTGTCTCCATTGTTAAGCACAATTATTGGCATAAAAGAGGTTTTTAATACCCATTTTTAGACTGCACTCTAGCCTGGACAATAGAACAAGAATCCCATTCTCTCTCCTTCTTTCTCTTCCTCTTTCTTTCTCTCTTACATTCTTTTTTTCTTCTTTCTTTCACTCTTTCTTTCAAAAAAAAAAAAAACAGAATATTCTCTATCAAGTCTAGATAAAATTCCTTTATCAGATATATATTGTCAACGATAAAAGCCACAAACTCTATAAATTTAGAAGAAAGAGCTTTATTTCTTAAGGGGGATTACCATAACCAGCAGGCAGGAGCCTCTACCTGAAACCAAAAAGCAGGCACTCCAAGGGAGGGAAGGATGAGACAGGAATTTAAGCTGAACTGGTTGGCTGAGTTTACATATTTATCAGATTATAGGAGAAGCTGTAAATATTCACGAAGGGAGACACATGCGTCATAAACTAACACGTTTTGTTACCTGTGCCCTTTGTTGCCCGTTGGGATGGACACTTAATATTTAAATGTATTATAGTTAGACCCTGTCCATCAGAAGGTGAAGCAGTGAACAGAAAGATACTCAGTGCACAGCCTCCAGGGCCTGGCCACAACCATGCCATGGGCGGTGGCCTCTTATCAGGAAGGAATGCTGGTCAGTTGCTGTGTGGAAATCACAAAAGGGAAGGCAGCATGAGGCAGTTGGTTGAAATCAGCAGTGATCAAGTCTTTTGAGAGAGTTGATTTCTGTTTAACACTGAGGAAAGAAAGACTCATGGTGGCTATGGAAGGAGGGGGTGTAACGAGGTGTATCTGACTTTGCATCTCATGGTGGCTGGGAATTAAGGTTTTTAAGGTTTCTCTGGGGTCCTCTTGGCCAAGCCCGGGGGCGGGGGGTGGGGTCCAGGCTTAGGATTTTATTATTATTTCCTGGTATTGTGGAAGGTCTTTTCCTTTTTCTGGACAGTGTCTTTAGAAGAGCAGGAGTTTAAAAACTTTGATGAAGCCACAAAATGCTTTTTTAAAAAATGTTTCACATTTTATTTATTTATTTATTGAGACAGAGTCTTCCCACATTGCCTGGGCCAGTCCCAATTGATCCTCCTGTTTCCACCTCCCAAAATGCCGGGATTACAGGCATGAGCCACTGCATGCAGCCTCATTTTATTAGATATTTTTGCTCATCTGCAAATTTCTTCCCTATTTCTCCCCTCTCCCTAGCTTCTTGCAACCATCATTCTGCTTTTTCATTCAATGAGTTTGACTACTCTAGGTACCATTTAAATGGAATCACACAGGATTTGTCTTTTTGCCACTGGCTTCTTTCAATTAGCGTAGTATCCTCGAGGTTCATCCATGCTGCAGCCTGTGTCAAAATTTCCTTCATTTTTAAGACTGAATAATACTCATATGTGTGCATATGCCACACTTTATCCATTCATTTGTCGAGGGTGGGTTGCTTCTACCTCTTGCTATTGTGAATAATGCTGCTGTCTACCTGAGTGTGCAAATATCTCTCCTGAGGTCTTGCTTTCAGTTTTTTGGGTTGTTTTTTTTTTTATTTTGACACAGAGTCTTGCTTTATTGCCCAGGCTGGAATGCAATGGTGTGATCTCAGCTCACTGCAACCTCTGCCTCCTGGGTTCAAGTGATTCTCCTGCCTGAGCCTCCCGAGTAGCTGGGACTACAGACATGTGCCACCATGCCCAGCTAAATTTTCTATTTTTAGTGGAGATGGGGTTTTGCCATGTTGGTCAGGCTGGTCTCAAACTCCTGACCTCAGGTGATCCACCCATCTTGGCTTCCCAAAGTGCTAGGATTGCAGGCGTGAGCCACCACGCCAGCCCTCAGTTCTTTTGCATGTATACCCAGAAGTGCAATTACTGGATCATATGGTAATTCTATTTTTTTTTCTTTTTTTTTTTTTTGGACATGGAATTTCACTGTTGTCACCCAGGCTGGAGTGCAGTGTCGCAGTCTCAGCTCACTTCAGCCTCCACCTCCCAGGTTTAAGCAATTCTTCTGCCTCAGCCTCTCAAGCTGCTGGGACTACAGGTGCCCGCCACTGCACCTGGCTAATTTTTGTATTTTTACTAGAGACAGGGTTTCACCATATTTACCAGGCTGGTCTCGAACTCCTGACCTCAGGTGGTCCATCCACGTCAGCCTCTCAAAGTGCTGAGATTATAGGCGGGAGCCACTGCACCTGGCCAAGGCTTTTTTTTTTTTTTTTTTGATATATAAATAGAATCCCATTTTGTTTAAACAGGAACTGTTTAAACAAAACCGTTGCAAAGGTTTTGAACTGTTGCAAAGGTGACAGTGGTCAGCAAAGCTGCACTGAGGTGACAGTCATGTGGTCAGCCAGGCTCACTCACCGGCCAGGTGGCTTCCCCAAAGCAGCATTGTGTGCTATTATGGAAATTTGTATCTGAGCAGAATTACAAATCACAGGATATCCACTAAGGTAGAAGCTCCTTGAGGTCCAGGACTCTGTTTTGTCTCTAGAACGAGGCCTGAACACTCAGAAAAGGATGACTGAGTATAATTCAGCAGCCTTCATGAAGGGCAAGACACGGCGTCCCATGGCACCCAAGGCCCTGGCTGTCAGGGTGTAGCGGAGGATGGAGGCCGGGGCTGTGACTGTCAAAGCTTACATGCCAAGGGTCAGCAAGCAGCCCTGATCTGGGGACCTCATCTGCGTTAGAACCGCTTGGGGGAGCATGGTTCCTGGTCGTGGTTAGCTTTCCTTTAGGAGGCCTCAGTTCTTGAGAGAGGACCTTAGGTAAGGACACACCGCATTCTGAGAAGGGTGTGCTATAAAGAGAGCTGAATTTCCATAACGAGATGACTTAAAACCAATTGTGAAGTTTGGCCTGACTGGTACAGCCATTCAACTGCCTTCTGCCTGCCCTGGGTGCTGCATAACTCCTCCCTACCCCCTAAATGGTGAGGGGGGCTTGGGCCAAGGTTGAAGTCATGGGCAGAGCCGAGCCCGGCTGTCCCAGCCATCGCCCCGCATTTGTCTGGGTGCTATTTTGGCCACGATGTGTGGTTTCAGCATCTGGGCCAGCTTTTCATCACAATATGATCCCATCTTTTATGGGTTGAGTGAGTTCTCCAAGAGAGGAAACTGCCTAAGAGAAGAGTTGTTTCAGATGTGGAGCCTTCTCTTCCTTTAAGTGTCTTATTTTAAAGGTAACACAAGAGCCAAACCTGGAAACTCCAGATTTAGGGCAAGAGGAGAATTTGGGGAGAGGGGATGTGTGGGGTTTGTGTGTTAGGGGGTGGTGGTTGGCCACGGGTGGGGAGGTGGCAGTTCATGCAAAGTGGTCCCAGCTGCCCCTGGCTTTGGGCTGATTCCACCCTGCCCAGCCCATCATTCAGGGTAAGCCGCTATGATTAGTGGTTAAGCATTTCTGAAAGTATTCTCTCTCCACTCTGACCACATACCCTTTCTGGGAAGGGAGGGCGGGGCCAGGGAGTAATGGGACCTGCCCTCTTGTCATGCCCAGCTGCTCTGCAGAGGGACAGGGAGCCTGGCGTCTGGAGGTGATCATGGACAAGTCTATCTGAGGGGTTGACAGTGCACTTCCTGCAGGTTCTGCAGCTCCCTGAGGGGTCCAGCTTGCTCCTGTGGGCTGCAGCTTGCTCCTGTGGGCTGCAAGTTCCACATCAGAGAGGCGTTCGTCCTAGTAAGGGGATCCTTGGCTGAAACAAACCTTGTATTAACCAGTTTTCTCTCTCAAGCTCTCTGCCCTCAACACATACAGATGTGGACACCTACACCTGCACACATGCACGCACACACACAGACACACACATACGCAGACAGACTTACACACATAGGCGCACACACAGACACACATGCAGACAGACGTACAGACAGACATACACACCTGTGTGCACACACATGCACACACGTGCACACACACACCAGCTTGCTCAGGGCTGCCTGCCTTTCCCTTTTTAACTTATTTGTGCTCATTCCACTTTCAAGGAGGAGCTGTGGTAAAATGCTTAAGGCGAACATTTCTTCGCATGAAGTGAGGACTTTGAAATATTCGTCTTTGACTGAGGTGTGGTTGACAGCTTTTCTTGAGACAGAGTCTCCCCTCTGTTGCCCAGGCTGGTGTGCAATGGTGCAATCTTGGCTCACTGCAACTTCCACCTCCCAGGTTCTAAGCAATTCTGTTGCCTCAGCCTCCAGAGTAGCTGGTATTACAGGTGTGCACCACCATGCCTGGCTAATTTTGTATTTTTAGTAGAGACAGGGTTTCGCCATGTTAGCCAGGCTGGTCTCGAACTCCTGACCTCAGGTGATCCTCCTGCCTTGGCCTCCCAAAGTGCTGGGATTACAGGCGTGAGCCACCACACCCAGCCTAGAGCTTTTGATTTATGAAATTAGCTCACGGAAAAAGAAGATGGAAAAAGAGAGTCCACATTGAGTCTTTATTTCCACATCTGAGTTGTACCCTCCATTGCCACGCAGTGTTTAGGTACGAGGGACTCCAGAGTTTGCTAGGTTTCTCTGTTTTTCTCCTGGGGTTGGGAGCAAGAAAAACTTAAAAATTTTTTTTCCTATTTTTGAAACAACGTCTCACTCTTTCGCCACACTGTCAGGCTGAAGTGGTCCTCTCACCTCGTCCTCCCACCTCATCCTCCCTGGGACCACAGGGGCATGTCACCACGCCTGGCTAATCTTTAAAAATTTTTGGTAGAAATAGGGTCTCCTTATGTTGCCCAGGCTGGTGTCGAACTCTTGGGCTCAAGTGATCATCCCGGCTCAGCCTCCCAAAGTGTTGGAATTGCAGGCAGGAGCCATTGCACCCACCCAAAAATTTATGTTTTTTTCCCTTACTCACAGGTATACAAGCTCAATGAAGGAAGCTGGAAAAATCTAGAAGAGCACAAAAGGGAGGGCGGGGCCAGGGAGTAATGGGACCCGCCCTGTTGTCATGCCCAGCTGCTCTGCAGAGGGACAAGGAGCCTGGGGTCAGGAGGTGATTATGGACAGGTCCATCTCAGGGGTTGACAGTGCACTTTATTCCCAACATCCAAAGATAATGATCGTTAAGATTTTGGTTTACGTTCATCTTGTCAAAGTCTGTTTCTTACTCTGGAGAAGGTAGCTGGTGAGGGTGATTCATATTCGCCCAGGAGCCTCCTGTTGACTGTCTTGAAACACTGGACCAGAGACTCCCAGCAGGGATGTTCTGCTGGGGGTAGATATTCCCAGCGGGGAACTTTCTATTATAGCTCTTAATTTCACCATTGGCCAAATGACCAGTGAAACAACAGTCCAAGAGGAATTCAGCTTGAGTTCAGGCTTCCTGTCCCAGCCTCTGACCTAAGAGCGTAGGCTCTTGACATTAAACTGCCTGGATGTGAATCTTCGCATCCTGTGGCTTAGTTTCTATAGAGCTTCTCTGTGTCTGTTTGCTTACTGTAAAATGGGAATAATAATAGTAAGCTACCTTTAGGGTTCCTATGTTAAGTGAGAAAATATATGTAACGTGCATAGCACACACAGTGCCTGGAACATAATGTTATAGCTCAGTGAGTATATTACCTTTATTTATTTATTTACCTTTTTAAAAAAAAGGCTGGAGTGCAACGGTGTGATCTTGGCTCCCTGAATCCTCTACTTTCTGGGCTCAAATGATCTTCCTACTTCAGCCTCCCAAGTAACTGAGACTACAGGCATGCACCAGTAGTGCAGCTCATTTTGTTTATTTTTTGTAGAGGCAAAGTCTTATTATGTTGCCCAGGCTGGTCTTGAACTCCCATCCTCCTGCCTTGGCCTCCCAAAGTGTTGGGATAACAGACCTGAGCCACTGCGCCCAGCCACCTTTATTGTTGAGAGCAGTCTTATTGCTGCATGTTGCGTGCTACAAATTGTCTCTGGGACTGTGTTTCTCTGCCTGGAGAGGGGTACTCTTTTCTTCACTGCCTGGTACTGGAACCATCTCACAGTTGCAAAGTAGTAGATGCTTACTAAGTAGTAGAAGAGCCTCCTTTGGTTGAAACAGATGAACCAAAGGGCAGGGAGGCTTAGACATTTTCACTGAGTGCACAAAGTCACGCTGCAGAAAGAACTTGGGAGTGCAATGCTGCCTGTTGCCTGTGTTCTCTGAAGATGCCCGATAGGTTTTCTGCTGCTAAGTCCCACAGTTTTCTTTGTGATTTGTGTCCATTTCTACGTTGTTTTTCATTTGCTTGGATGGATTGTTGAGTCATCTTTTCTAGATAAAACGTGTCTAGGCCAGGTGCAGTGTCTCATAGCTGTAATCCTAGCACTTTGGGAGGCTGAGGTGGGAGGATCACTTGAGCCCAGGAGTTCGAGACCAGCCTTGGCAACATAGTGAGATGCCATCTCTACAAAAATAAAAACATGAGCCAGGCATGGTGCTGTGCACCTATAGTCCAGCTGCTGGGGAGGCTCAGGTGGGAGGAACACTTAAGCCCAGGAGTTTGAGGCTATAGTGAGCTATGATTGTACAGCCTGGGCAACAGAGTGTGACCCTGCCTCTAAACAAACTAACAAGCGAACAACAACAAAAGAAACATTTCAACATATGCATTGACTAAAAGTTGTTTAATGCCCTTGACTTTTATTGCCAAGGGAATCATCTTTCTAGCTGTAGAGAAAATTGCTTTGGATAAGTTTTGAGCCCTTTTTGCCTAATGGGAGAAATATTTCATCTGTGCCTGTCCAGTGATTCTTGTTTATTTGTAACATTTGAGCCCAATAAAAATAATGTGATGGTCGTAGGATATTTTGCCAATTAGTTCAGATGTAGAGGCAATTCACCCTGGATTTGTTTATTTCAAGTGGAAAAGTTTACACAAAGTTACCTTCTGAGCTTTTTACCAAAAAGGAAACTTCCCTGGGCCACTCTGCTGGGAACCAGCTTCTGTTGAGTCCAAAACTAGAGGGGCAGTTAAAGGTCTTGTTTCCAATACATGGCAGGAGAAGGGAATATGATGATTTAGGTAGGAAACCCTTCTGTCCTTTTCACAGTGACTTATGTCTGTCTGCTTTCTACTTTGAACCCCCAGGACTCACAGACATTCAGGTGCTTCAGCTAGAACAACCCCAGCAACCGGCGAGCAAAGCCCTGGTGCTCGGAGCCGGCACCGCCAGCCCGTCAAGAACTCAGGCCACAGTGGCTTGGCCAATGGCACAGGTGAGTGATGGCACTGCACGCCAGCCTGCCCTGAAGCCGTGGTCTCTCGGCTGTTCTAACGTGGACATGGGAGCCTGCCCACTGTGTCAGAATAGAGGGTGGGTGTCAGAAGGCTCTAGGACTAAACTGCATGTGAATCCATCAGTCTTCCTATGGACCCATCTTCTTCTGTCTCTGGCATGTTCTGTACAGCCAAAGTTATTCTCCATATGACTGCACTCTTCTCAAGTACTCATTTGCACAGAAATAAAAAGTCTTGTCTTTCTCTTCATTTCTTTTTTAAATTTTTTTGAGACGGAGTTTCGTTCTTGTTGTGCAGGTTGGAGTACAATGGTGCGCCATCTCGGCTCACTGCAACCTCTGCCTCTCGGGTTCAAGCGATTCTCCTGCCTCAGCCTCCCAAGTAGCTGGGATTAGAGGCATGCGCCACCACACCCAGCTAATTTTGTATTTTTCGTAGAGATGGGGCTTCTCCATGTTGGTCAGGCTGGTCTCGAACTGACCTCAGGCAACCTGCCCATCATGGCCTCCCAAAGTGCTAGGATTACAGGCATGAGCCATTGCACCCAGCCTTTATTCATTTCTTATCAGCATTGGATTTCATTGCTGATAAGATGTTCATTTATACATGGCATATTTCATTTATATATGGCGTATTTTTGATTTCCTTCACGTAAGGGAATTATCAGACTAGGGAAAAATAGGACTAAGTATTGTTGCTAAGTGCTGAGTCAGACGATGGCACCACCAGTGAATAGGTTGGGATGCTCACCAGGGCAAAGCCAGGTGACTACTTGGGGTGTGCTGTGGCCATCCCAGCGGGGGCCGCATTTGAGAGGAGATGGTCCCGTCCATGTGCACATAGAATTTCCTCCCACTTGGCTCTGCTTCCCTGTAAGTGGGATGGGAAGAACCTATTTCAAAACATCATTTTCTGGCCTACTCTCCCTCTCTCTCATCAGGACAGAGTCAAAAAGGAAAAGGAACAGACAAACCCATTCATTTCTCTAAACTTCTCAAAGATTGTCAAATCTTTAGTGACTGCTGATCAGGTGATAATTTGTCTTCATTTGAGGCAGTTGGGCAGGGACGTAGACGTTTTGCTTCGATGAACTGTAGGTAGGGGAATGCTGGCATTGAAATTGGTAAGTGATGCTGAGATAGTTTTCTAATGCTCGTGACTGACAGCAGAGGTGTGGCGTGAAAGCCAGGAGACCCAGAGCAGCATGGCTCTTCATGGAAGTGGTGTTGTGGCATTGTTAAGTGACCTCTGTGTGACAAACTTCCTGAGTGGAAGAAATTGATTTGGGTTCCTGTTTAATACCTTTCAGTTCTCTGGCAGCACCACAGGGGGGCTTCAGGGTCCCTGTGGCTGCTCATGTTGCCTAGGTGCCCTGTCATCTGCAACTGGACCACAGGGTGGGAGTGGTCTGTGTCTCACAAAGTGCACTGTGAGTCAGTGGCCTGACCTCCTTGGAGTTTGGGACTTGTGTGAAGGACTTGAGTGAACGGACTAGCTCACCCTGAGCCTTGGGGAAAGGAGGAGCTACAGGTAGGGTGTCCTCGGGCTGCCATCTCAGCCGCCTGGCGCCCCTGTGCCACCACCATATCCTTGTGCTTGGAATATCCAGTGGTAGCTGAGCCTGGCCTTCCTGTCTGTGTGAAGGAGACAGCGAGGTGGTGGCCGTGAGCTATGGTATAGAGAACTACAGGCAGCTCTGCAAGCATTTTTCCCTTAGAAAACTAAGTGGCTTATGGAGGAGGGCAGTGTTTACAAATGGGGATAGGGGACTGGCTTTTAGCAACCAGCTGACTCCCAGGTGCCGTGGCAGAGCGACCAGCAGCTTTGTTTTGCCAGGGCCTGTGTTACTGGGATTGTGGTTTCCCTAAGCCACCTCTACTTTTTCTATAAAAACTATTGGTGAATTGACTTTCTATGGTGAAAGTCCTTGAGTCACTCTTTTTGGACATTTCCTTTTTTTTGTTTTGTTTTGTTTTTGCATACCTTCCTATGGCAACCTTTTTTTTTTTGAGATGGAGTCTCACTCTGTTGCCAGGCTGGAGTGCAGTGACCCAGTCTTGGCTCAGTGCAACCCCTGCCTCCCCGGGTTCAAGCGATTCTCTTGCCTCAGCCTCCTGAGCAGCTAGGACTACAGGCGTGCGCCACCACACCTAGCCAATTTTTTGCTATTTTATTAGAGATGGGGTTTCACCGTGTTGCCCAGGCTGGTCTTGAGCTCCTGAGCCCAGGCAATCCACCCACCTCGGCCTCCCAAAGTGCTGGGATTATAGGCGTGAGCCATCACGCCCGGCCCTTGGACATTTCAGTAGTCGTATTTCCCCTATGTTTATTTTTAGGTACCATTACTTATTTGTCCTTATCTCTAGGAGCATTATATTCTAGCAGCTGAGGCAGGTGCCAGTCACATCTTTAAAACCCAAGTGTGTCTAACCTTAGACTGCCTTGGAAGTGTTTCATGGTGGGGTCTCTCAGTGCCTGAAGATCCATCTCTGTAGGACAGTTGTGTTTTAGGGGTTTCTGTCCACTCCAAGGCTTAAGCCTTGGTGTTCATTTCTCCCCTTTCCGCTGTGATGGTGGTTCACCTTTACCTCACAGGCAGCCAGTGCTTTAGAGGGTCTTTAACATCTGCCCCAAGGGAACAGAACAGTATCTCCTTGGCCATGGGGAGCAGGCAGAAGCTCCTCTCTTTGGCAGCGCAGGACCAGACGGGCTTGAGGGTGTGAATGAGGACATCTTCCTCCCTCAGTCTGCTGCTATGAGAACTCTGAGGACCAGTTCCAAAGTGGTGGTGCTGGGGAGCTCTGCCTCCTGGAAGAGTTTCCACAGACTTGCGAGATTTATTTAGCAGCCTTTTTTGGCTGCGCGCTGCAGTTATGCATGAAAAAGAAATTTGGGGCCAAACCAGAGCTGGGCTCCAGGTGTTTTTTTTATGTTGTCACAACCATAAAGTATCCATTTTTATAAAATAAGAGTGAATAGCAGCCTGTGTGTATAAATATTATATTTCTAAGTTTTAGAAGTGGTGGAATCAAGAAATAGACTAATGGCACAGCTCTTCATTGAGACTTTTATGGAATTATTTACTTGCTAATTCTTTATTGAAGACTTTACCAAAAAAATTTACATATTTTACTTCTTCCCTAAATGTAATTTCCATACACACCAGTCAGAAGTTGCATCAGCTGTGGTCAGATTCTGACTCCTCATCTATAATACGTGTTGAAGGCCCAGTGACTCGCTGGGTCTTAGTTTTCTCATTTGCAAAATCAGGGCAAAAGTTGGGCGTGGTGACACACATCTGTAGTCCCAGCTACTCAGAAGGCTGAGCCAGGAGGATCGTTTGAGCCCAGGAGGCAGATGTTGCAGTGAGCTGAGATTGTGCCACTGTACTCCAGCCTGGTGACAGAGCGAGACTCTGTCTCAAAAAAAAGGATATTATGTGTTTGTTTCTAAACTACCACAATAAGGCAGGGGATTCGCTTGAACCCAGGAGGCGGAGGTCACAGTGAGCTGAGATCATGCCACTGCACTGCAGCCTGGGCGACAAGAGCGAAACTCCATCTCAAAAAAAAAAAAAAAAAGTCAACGTGAAGTGTGCTGCATCTATCAGCACTTCCTTTCATCAAAGATTTCTCTGTAGCGTGTGCTGCTGTTTGGTAGCATTTTACCCACAGTAGAACATTTTTCAAAATTGGAGTCAATTCTCTCAAACTTTGCCACTGCTTTATCAGCTAAGTATATGGAATATTCTAAATCCTTGTTGTCATTTCAACAATGTTCACAGCATCTTCACCAGAAGTAGATTCCGTCTCAAGAAACTGCTTTTGTTGCTCATCCGTAAGACACAGCTCCTAAACCGTTCCAGTCTTATCATGAGACTGAAGCAGTTTAGTCCCATCTTCAGGCCTACTTCTAATTCTAGTTTGCTTGCTCTTTCCACCACATCTGCATTTCCTTCCTCCACGGGCGTCTTGAACCTCTCAAAGCATTTGTGAAGGTTCGAATGCACTTCTTCCAAACTCCTGTTGTGTTGATATGTTGACCTCCTCCCATGAATCACAAATATTCTTAATGGCATCTAGAATGATGAGTCCTTTTTAGTTTTTTAAAAATTTTTTTTATTTTTTTGAGATGGAGGTTTGCTCTTGTTGCCCAGGCTGGAATGCAGTGGCGTGATCTCAGCTCACTGCAACCTCCACCTCCCAGGTTCAAGTGATTCTCCTGCCTCAGCACCCCCTCACCCTGTGAGTAGCTGGGATTATAGGCATGTGCCACCATGCCCAGCTAATTTTTGTATTTTTAGTAGAGTCAGGGTTTCACCATGTTGGCCAGGCTGTTAATCAAACTCCTGACCTCAGATGATCCACCTGCCTCGGCCTCCCAAAGTGTTGGGATTACAGGCATGATCCACTGTGCCCGGCCCAAATTTGCTATTCTATATGGATGCAGCTTGTGGCACTGCAAAACAATGGCAGCAGTAACATCATCAAAGATCACTGGTCACAGACCTCCGTGACAGATATTAAGAAGGATACATTTTGAGTTGGAAAAGTTTGACATGTTATGAGAATTACCAAAATGTGACACAGAGATGTGAAGGGAATTCATGCTGTTGGAAAAATGATGCTGAGACACAGACTTGCTGGATGTCAGGTTGCCACAAGCCTTCAATTTGTAAAAATCACATAGTAGAACTCAACAAAACAAGGTATGGCTGTATATAAACATGCAGAGTGCTTGACAGGGTACCTGGCACATAGCTTTCATCTTTGTGAATAATTTCGTGGAGTTTTAATTATGCGGCATAAATATATATGTTTTTTTCACCGCACTTTTCTTTTTTAAAATTTTCCTATGGAGATGGGGAGGGGGGATCTCACTTGTTGCCCAGGCTGGTCTTAAACTCCTGGCTTGAATCGATCCTCTTGTCTCGGCCTTCCAAAGTGTTGGGATTACAGGCGTGAGCTGCTGTGCCGAGCCTATTTTTATACATTGTTTCATGTATCTACATGCTCTTCTTTGCTTTTTAAAAAGTGACCTCATACTATTTAGCAGTTAGTATTCCATAATTCATCTAACTCTTCCTTAATTCTTGTGTATTTCCCTATTGCAAAACAAAATTCTGCTGTGAATATCTGCATATAGCTTTGTTTCTTCTTGAGTGAAATTTTTTTTCTTTGCTTTTTCTTAAAACCCATTCAGTGAAATTCTTAACCAAAGGATGTGAATTTTTAAAAATGAGCTCTAGTGTATATTAGCAGACTGTCTTTCTAAGAGGATCAATCATATATCCAAAGGTAGTATACAATGTTCATAAAGTGGTATATGAGGCTTATTTTTTCTGCAACCTTGTAAATATCGGTTTATAATTTTTTGCTAATAGTATTAAGTGCCACTTCACTGGTTAAAAAGTTTAACCTCATTGCATTTTCTAATTTACTAATTGCTTGTCTTTTTTCTTGTGTCTCTCTTCATAGTATTTGATGATTTGTGCTTTAGAGATTTAGAAGTTTATTTTAGAGGTTTATATAAGCTCTTAATATATTTTAGGTACAATTTTTAAAAACTGCAGTAGAAAACATATAACATGAAATTTACCATTTCAACCATGTGTAATTTGGTGGCATTAAGTACCATCACAATGTTGGACAACTGTCACCACCAGTGTGCATTTCCAGAACTTTTTCATCATCCCAAACTGATTCTCTGTATCCGTTAAACCGTAACATTTCCCCCACACCTGCCCACCCCCCACCGGCAGCCCATGGTAACCCCTTTTCTACTGTCTGTCTCTGCATTTGCTTATTCTAGATACCTCATATAAGTGGACTCATGTGTCCTTTTGTGTCTGGCTTATTTCACTTAGCATAGTGTTTTCGAGATTTATCCCTATTGTAGCATGTACCAGAATTTCCTTCCTTTTTAAGGCTGAATAATACTCCATTGTATATATATATCATATTTTGTTTATCCATTCATCTGTAGATGAACATTTGGGTTGTTTCCACCTTTGGGCTATTGGAATAATGCCACTGGGAATTTGGCTGTACAATTATCTGGGCCCAAGCTTTCAGTTCTTTTGGCTGTATACCTAGGAGTGGAATTACTATGGTAATTCTATATGTAACATGTCATGCTCATCCTAGTGGGCATGACATGTGTAGCTATGTTTTATCTGTTATGTTTCTGATTATAAATTTTCTCATATCACTGTTTTGCATTTTATCTTATTTCTGTGAGTATTGTAGAAAAGGAATTAAGAATTTTAAAAATAATTAGGCATGACCATTTAAAAAATGGGTATGATTTCACTTTTTGTGTCAATGTAAGTTATTGTCTGTAAAATGAGATACTTTTTTTTCTTTACGGCCACATTGGGTCTGCAGAGATAAATACTTTTATCTGTTTTTGCTTTCTTTCTTCTTCCATGATGTTATCTTATCAAAACAAATATCCCACTGGAATTTATAGTGATATATGTATCACTATAATATCTAACTATAAATATATATTTATATGTAATATATATTATATAGACATGTACGTATACCAAATGAGGACTGGGTCTAAATTATTTTCTATAGTGGGATCCTATTAGCACAGAGACATTAAGTAAATAGTTTCATTTTTCACTGTGATTTTATTTAGTGTTGATCACTTACCACATTCTTACATACAGTAAGAATTTGTTTCTTGTTTTGAGTAAGTCCCATTTGATTTTTATTGCTGGTGTGTTACCATACTTTCTTTAATGTCTGGAAGAGCTAGTTTTACCATTTTTTCCTCCATGATATTCTTTGATCATTCATACATTTTCAAAACAAATTTCAGACTTTGAATTCTTTGAAGCACTGTGGATGTAAGTAGGAATTGTGTTCATCTGTATATAAAGCAGGGAAGGATTTTTACCTTCCCAACAATCAGGTAACGTAGTACGGCTTTGTGCATTTTTAAGTTTTGCTCATTTCTTTCCCCCACATAATGTGACTGTTTTTCATCATATGAGCTTCCCTCATCCCATGCTGCGCTAATTATGAAATCTTTGTCCAGTTTTGGTTGCTCTTGTGAAGAGCTAACTGATCAGCTGCCTTGTCAACGCATTTGCTTGTGTTTCATGGGCGAAAGACACCGACTGCTTTACCATGGCCCACATGTGATGAGCTGATCTTCAGTAGAAGGAGCTTCTGCTGTTACTGATGCTGGCTTTCTACGTGCCTCAGTGCAGGGCTGAAAAGTCCCGAGTGTCCACCATGAGCCTGTGATACACCACACACACCTAAACATCTTGGAACACACAGTGGGCTGGAAGTGTCTCTAGGATTAAGCAAAAGAATTTCCAATTCCTGATCTTTTTTTTGGCTAACTATGACTACAGTGTGTCTTAGTTCTGAATGAATATGTGATTCATAAAGTTAGAATGTTTAACTGACATCACAGAGGGAACCTTATGAAATACATAAGGTTATAGAAAGCAGAGGCCGTGCAACTGCCATCTTACCACTTACCATTTGGTACGCCACTTTCCCTCCTTCGTACCCCACTTTCACTCCCATTTGGGAAACATCAAAGCTATCTTTGCTCCCCACGCCCACTGTTTTTACTTCATGGTGTTCTGGTTTGAGTACTGGTTCTGCTATTTGCTGACTACACAACACCTCTCTGACTGGTCCCTCTGTGAGCCTCAGTTTTGTCTACAGTGAAATGGGAATAATAATATCTTCCTCCTGAGGGCATTGGGAGAATCAGTGAGCTAATAAAAGTGAACTTGCTAAAGGCAATGCAGGATCCTGGATTGGATCTTGGAACAGAAACAAAACAGTACAAAAGCTGGTGAAATCTAAGTAAAGTCTAGAGTTTTGTTAATAGTAATATACTACTTATTATTTTAGTCTTGGCAAATGTACCATGATTATATAAGATAGTATTACTAAGGGAAACTGGGTGAATGGCATACTATCTTTTCAGATTTTCTGAAAGCAATATCCAAAATTATTCCAAAATAAAACAAAAAGAACCTTTATTTTTTTGTTTTTTATTTTTTAGATGGAGTCTCGCTGTCACCCAGACGGGAGTGCAATGCCATGCTCTCAGCTCACTGCAATCTCCCCATCCTGGGCTTAAGCGATTTTCCTGCCTCAGCCTCCCAAGTAGCTGGGACTACAGGCACACACCACCATGCCCAGCTAATTTTTTGTATTTTTAGAAGAGACAGGGTTTTGTCATGTTGGCCAGGCTGGTCTTGAACCCCTGACCTCACGTGATCTGCTTTGGCCTCCCAAAGTGCTGGCATTACAGGCGTGAGCCACTGCGCCCGGCCTAATTTTTTTTATTTTTAGTAGAGACAGGGTTTCACCATGTTGGCCACTATAGTCTGGAACTCCTGACCTCAGGTGATCCACCTGCCTTGGCCTCCCAAAGTGCTGCTGGGATTATAGGCGTGAACCATTGTGCCCAGCCCAAAGAACCTGTTTTGTAAATGACAGTGTTATACAAATGTCAGGTGATTTTATTTCAGATACCTTTCTTTTGTTTTTTATTTTTCTTTGTGTATGTCTTTTCTTTTTCTTTTCCCTTAAAAACTCTCTTATCCAATCGAATATCTTTCTTTTGCTAGATTATTGGGCTTATTGAACAAGTATTTCTTGAACAAATATTTATCAAATGTTAAGCACTATGGACAATGTAAAGCAATATAAGAGAAGATCTCTGCCCTATGATCTCATTCCAGAAAAGAAGTTGAAACCATACCTCAGCAAAGTCAAAAGAGCACACGTCACAGGGGCTGTGTGGCTGAGTAGCCAATACCACAGGTGCTGTGGGCTTCACAGTGTGGAATGCTCTCCCTGGGCTGCAGGGGTGGGGAGGGCTGCAGGAAAGAGGGCTAATATGGGCAAAGAGATGAAGCAAGAACACGGAAGACAGGAGTGGAAGTAGTGAAAACTGTAGAAAAAGCCTGCCCCGACTCTCAAGATGGGTATAGTCCTTTTGGGGAGATACAGGTGTACGTCAAATAATTAGGATTAAAAGTTAGACACCATTGGCTATATTGAATAGAGTTAAAAGGTAATATAGCACACGGGGTGCGGTGGCTCACACCTCTACTCCCAGAACTTTGCGATGCTGAGGCAGGCAGATCACTGGAGGTCAAGAGTTCAAGACCAGCCTGGCCAACATAGTAAAACCCCTTCTTTACTGAAAATACAAAAATTAGCCAGGCGTAGTGGCACACGCTTGTAATCCCAGCTATTTTGGAGGCTGAGGTGAGTGGATCACAGAACCCAAGAGGTAGAGGTTGCAGTGAGCCAAGATCACGTCATTGCACTCCAGCCTAGGTGGCAGAGCAAGAATCAATCTCAAATAATAATAATAATAATAATAATACAGCAATTCTGTAAGCCATGATGGACTTGTAACTCCTTGTCTTTGACAATCCAGGTTTTCTATCTGAAGCCTCATTAGGCTTGAGTATGGTGCCCCGTCACTGGTTAACCAGGGTGACCAAGGGCCAGCGATGTATTGTTACAACTTAATTTCTCCTGGCTATGAGCTGTGATGGGGTGGATTGACTCCTGAGGTTCTTTCAAGTTCTCCTGTTCTAAGAATGTGCACGCACCCACGCGCATTCATACTTACTCATGAATATTCATGGACATAGAAGGCTTGTCCATGCTAGGATATCTAGCCTTCCTATTTCACTATTTTCAAATCTTAACTCAGAGTGTAGCACAAATTTCTTTTTTTTCCAACTTTTAAGTTCCGGGGTACCTGTGCAGGATGTGCAGGTTTGTTACATCGGTAAACATGTGCCATGGTGGTTTGCTGCACAGATCAACCCATCACCTAGGTATTAAGTCCAGTGTTGGTTAGCTGTTTTCCTGATGCTTTCCCTCCCTGCATCCCCACCCCACACAAACTCTTAAACAGAAGAGCTACTATGGGTGAACCAGGGTGACTCAGAGGCTCTTGGATAGGCCTGTGGACATGTACAGCTCTGGAGGGAACCCTTCTAACTAGATTTGCAGCTGTGTGGATAGTCAGATCCAAGTAGTGTTGGTTGGAGGGTCTTTTTCCCGGCATGCCATGGGGGCTCTGCTTTTGTTCTTTTCATGGTCAACTATTTCATAATAATTATTTTTAATAATAGTACATGTATGTTAATAAAACTTTAAAAAAATAAAAGTGTCACAGTGCGATGGCTCACACCTGTAATCCCAGCACTTTGGGAGGCTGAGGCAGGTGGATCACAAGGTCAGGAGTTCGAGACCAGCCTGGTCAATATGGTGAAACCCTGTCTCTACTAAAAAATAAAAAAATTAGTTGAGCATGGTGGCAGGCACCTGTAGTCCCAGCTACTCAGGAGGCTGGGGCAGGAGAATCACTTGAACCCGAAGGTTGAATCACTTGAGGCAGAGGTTGCAGTGAGCCAAGATCGTGCCACTGCACTCCAGCCTGGGTGACAGAGTGAGACTCCGTCTCAAATAAATAAAAATAAAAGCTTAAACAGTATAAAGAATGTCTTTTTCCTGTTCTCCTAACCTTTAGTTTCCTCCCTCAAGGCCCACGGTTGTGTTTCTTGCAGTTCTTTCAAAGATATTCTTGAAATATATAAGTGTATGTGTATATATTCCTTGAAAAAACACACATGTATGCACACAGACTCACAAATGATAGCAGAATTATACATTGTTCTGCACTTTCTCATTTAGTAACGATCTTAGAATTTTCCTATGGTATTTGAAGCTAACTTGAAGAGCTTTGTTCACTTCCCCTTTCCCTACTAAGTCCAGCCAAGGATGGGGACAATTTTAGGATCAAAAAGAATATTACGCTGGGTGCAGTGGCTCACGCCTGTGATCTCAGCACTTTGGGAGGCGAAAGTGGGAGGATCGCTTGAGCTCAGGAGTTTGAGACCAGCCTGGGCAACATAGTGAGACCCTATCTCTACAAAAAATAAAAACAAAACATTAGCCAGGCATGGTGGCATGAGCCTGTAGTCACAGCTGCTTGAGAGGCTGAGGCAAGAGGATTGCTTGAGCCTGAGAGTTCAAGGCTGCAGTGGGCCATAATTGTGCCACTGGATTCCAGCCTGGGTGATAGGGCAAGGCCCTGTCTTAAAAACAAACAAACAAACAAAACAATAGATTGAAATATTTTAAAACATACTTGAATCTAGTGCCTCATAAAGATTCTTAAACAAAATGAAACCTCATTGTTCGTTTTTAGAGGATGCAAGGAAATCAACTCATTCTGAAAACTGGTAAACAAAGGGAAAGTAGTAAACATTTCTCCTGCCTTTTCTTTACAAACTGAACCTCCAGGTAGCCAATAGTTGATAAGCGGAAGTTTCTCTTTACAGAAGTATTGTGGCTAATAAATGAAGAAGGTGTGGTAGAAGTAGAATATTACTATTTCGCAATCTTCAGTGAATTATTTAATTATTTACCCTATTTCTGAACTGTCTTATTAGACACTTGCCTGTTCATGCATCAGTACCACATTGTTTTAATTTTTGTAGCTTTGTAGTATGTTTTAATACTTTAGAAACTCCCCCTACACACACCACTCTTTTCTAGCTCCCCCCCGCTCACCCCCCCACACCACTCTTTTTCTTTAGAATATTCATGGCTATTCTTGTGTATTTAGTTTTCCTAATAAATTTTAGAATAAGTTCATCTAGCTCTCAAAAAAGTCATGGTATTTTTTTTAATTGAGTAACTTGTGTAGATGTGCATAAACTGAATTGCCATTTGTTGTGTTTTACTGGCTTGCCTGCAATAAATAGGAATATAAATATCAAGTCTTGCATTTCTGTTAGGGAAACATTAATTGCACAAGATTTAGCCATTTATTAAACAACTCATTTAGCCTGTGTGCCAGGCAATATTTCGTATACTTTTGAGAAAACCAGTGAATAAAACATAGGCAATTTCTAGCCTCAGGCTCCTACCCATTTGTTAAGATCTAGCTTGGCATCCATTACATCACATGAAGAAATTTGACTTTCAGCTGACCACCAGTCCCTTGTGCACCAATAGGATCACCTGGCTGCTAAGAGTTATTATATATAATCTTGGGTTGAATTAGAGGATGTGCAGAGAGGGAAAAGTGGAGCTTAGTGACAAGTGGTTTAGGCTCTGGAGGCCGACAGCAGGGTGTGAATTAGGTGCTATATGACCTTGGGAGGGGATGTAGCCTCTTTGAGCCTTAGCTTCTTCAAGTGTTAAATGGGGTATCAGTTGTGCCTAACTTGTGGGGTTGCGTGTAAGGCCTAAATAAAATAATCCAAAGTGCTTTGCACCTTGACTGCACATGCTGGTGTTCTGGAAATGTTAACTGGTATTTAAGTTGGTAATCTGATTCTGCTGGCCTCATGGCATCTGATGTATTATGTTCAGTTCCTGATATGATTCTCTAGAAGAAGCAGTAGATGATATCTAGAAGAGAGTGGCCAGATGATCGGGAAAGGGGGGTGCCTAGAAACACTGAAGAAATGATAGGCCTCTTTACTAGAAAAGACTAACAAGAAACAGTGGCCATTGATTGATTGATGGATGGATGGATGGATGGGTTTCACTTTTGTCACCTAGGCAGGACTGCAGCGGTGCAATCATGGTTCACTTCAGCCTCCACCTCCTCAGCTCCAGTGATTCTCCCTCAGCCTCCTGAGTAGCTGGGACCACAGGTGGTCACCACCATACCCAGCTACTCTTTTAAATTATTTGTAGAGATGAGTCCTCACTAGGTTGCCCAGGCTGGTCTGGAACTCCTGGGCTCAAACAATCCTCCTGCTTCAGGCTCCCAAAGAGCTGGAATTAGAGGCATGAGCCACAGAACCCAGCTTGATACTTTGAATTGCTTTGGTGATAGAGATGGGAGACTCAGACCAGCTAGTAGAATCAGCCTCATATGAAAAAAAAAAAAAACTTTCTGGGCCGGGTGCCCAGGCACACGCCTATAAACCTAGCACATTGGGAGGCCAAAGTGGGCATATCACTTGAGGCCAGGAGTCCAAGACCAGCCTGGCCAACATGGTGAAACCCCATCTCTACTAAAAATACAAAAATTAGCCAGGTGTGGTGGCGCACACCTGTAATCCTAGCTACTTAGGAGGCAGAGGCATGAGAATTGGTTGAACCTGGAAGGCAGACGTTACAGTGAGCCAAGATGGCGCTCTTCCACTTCAGCCTGGGTGACAGAGCGAGACTCTGTCTCAAAACAAAACAAAACAACCCCCCCTCCCTGGGCCCCGCTGCCGCCAACTTTCTGGCAAGCACATCTCTTCAACAATTGGGTGGTCCTGTAGTGAGCTTCCTGTAAGAAATGTTCAAGAAGAATCTAGATAGCCATTTGTTAGAGAAATGACAAAAAGAATGTCTGCAATAGGAAGATGAGGCTAAATGACGACTAAGGTGTTTTCCTATGAAATTCTAGTATAAATGTACACATATGCAAGCACATATATGGAAAATTCTCTGCATACAGCTTATTGCTTCTAAAGAACCACGGTTCTGTGAAACCTTGTTTGATCCTTTTCTGAGTTAGAGGATATTGCAATGCCTTGAGGTCCTTGTGAACGTAAATGATCACCAAAGAAGTGAAGAGATGGTGAAAGAGGGAGATCTGGGGACTGGTGTATTTCACTTTGGTTTCACGTCTATTATCTCAGAGAGAAGAACCTTAGATGTGAGCCCTTCTTGCTTCCTACTTTGAGCATAACTCCTAGAATTAGCATATTATTGAAAGTTCTCTGCCTCTTTTGTGTATATGAAATTTTGGAAGGTGCTAGTTGTGTCTAGCAAACAAATGGCAAATTTAAAGAAAAGGATGTGATGGTATAAACTTGGCCTTGGCCTTGGCCTTGCTGCGTTTAGCCCCAGCACTTTTTTTTGAGACAGAATTTTGCTGTCACCCAGGCTGGGGTGCAGTGGCGCAGTCTGGGTTCACTGCAACCAGTGCTTCCTGGCTTCAAGTGATTCTCTTGCCTCAGCCTCCCAAGGAGCTGGGATTATAGACGTGTGCCACCATGCCCAGCTAATTTTTGTATTTTTAGCGGAGACGGTGTTTCGTCATATTGGCCATGTGGGTCTTGAACTCCTGACCTCAAGTGATCTGCCCACCTTGGAACTCCCAAAGTGATGGGATTACAGGCATGAGCCACTGCACCTGGCCCCAACACATTCCTGTTATGTTCATCTTTCCTGCTACTCTTTTATTGCATAGTATGTTAGAAAACTTGCATGTTAGAACATTGTTAAAAGTATGTTAAAACATTGTATGTTAGAAGAACTTGATAAAGTTATGTAAAAGAGGTACTGTTAATGTATTTATTTCAGATTCATTGTGATTTCCTTTGTACAGGCATTATTGACTTGCTGTAATTTCCAAAGTTACAGTCTGTAAAACTTTTTGTTGTCACCCAGTACCCGTAGTGTAACATTGTAGATACCATGTTAGCCTATTAAGTGAAAAACCAGCAAGTGTGAATAAAATTCTCATTCTTAGTTAATCTTTAAAGTATGATTTGTGCATCTTCAGTGAATGACGAACCCACAACAGCCACTGATCCTGAAGAACCTTCCGTGGTCGGTGTGACGTCCCCACCTGCTGCACCCGCAAGTGTGACCCTGAATCCCAACACGACTTCTCTCCCTGCCCCAGCCACACCGGCTGAAGGAGAGGAACCCAGCACTTCGGGTACACAGCAGCTCCCAGCGGCTGCCCAGGCCCCCGATGCTCTGCCTGCCGGGTGAGTAGCCTTCTCTCCCATAACAGATCTCTCCTCCCCAAAGACTGAGGCTCCTTCACCAGGGCAGAAACAACATGGTTATTTATTACCTAGTGGCTAGTAGCCTCTGGGGAGGCTGCTGTGCATTGAAGCAAGGGAGGTGTGGCAGAACTGTTTGTTCTACAGAAGTCTTCAAAAGAATCTCAGTTGCCTGGGGCAGAATCAATGCTACCTTGTACCGTGACTTGAAATGAACAGCTTGACTCAAAGAGTGTGGCTTTTACAGAACAAGGAGCTCATTTTGCTTTCCTGAATCATTGGAGGGTTTTCGCCTAGATCCTGCCTAGAAAACAGCTTTTCTCTCTTGAATTTTACCTTATCAGCCCATGGAGGAGTTGGGCTTTAGGCTGTGAATATAGCTGTATGTTATTCTCATCACCGGGACTTAAATTAGCATAAGCTACCAGTTTTCTTGCCATCCTTTTTTTTTTTTTTTGAGATGGAATCTCGCTCTGTTGCCCAGGAATGCAGTGGCATGATCTCGGCTCACTGCAACCTTCGCCTCCCAGGTTCAGGTGATTCTCCTGCCTCAGCCTCCTGAGTAACTGGGGCTACAGCGCATGCCACCACGCTGGGCAATTTTTTTGTATTTTTAGTAGAGACAGGATTTCACCATGTTGGCTGGGCTGATCTCAAACTCCTGACCAAAGTAATTCTATCACTTTGGGAAGTTGAGGCGGGCAGACTTGCCTTGACTTCCCAAAGTGATGGAATTACAGGCATGAGCCACCACACCCGGTCCTCTTGCCATCTTTTAGTTCAGTCACATGGTGTGGTGGCTCCCACATCAATCCTAGTGCTTTGGGAGGCTGTGGTGGGAGTATCAATTGAGGCCAGGAGTTTGAGACCAGCCTGGGCAATATAGTGAGACCCTGTCTCTACACATACACACACACACACACACACACACGGGCACAGTGACACACATACACACACATACACATATCCACAGACATGGGCATGGTGACCTTTGCCTGTAGTTCTAGCTACTGGGGAGGCCGAGGTGGGAAGATCACTTGAACCAGGAGTCAGAGGTAGCAGTGAGCTATGATCATGCCACTTGCGCCAGCCTGGACTACAGAGCGAGACCCCTGTCTCAAAAATAAAAATTAAAAAATAAATCTGACAGCAAAGACCTTGGATAAGAAGACAGCCCCTGTAAGCCAAAGAGAAGTTCAAGTTTGGTTATATCGTGAGTGGAGATTACAAGCATGGACCTGGGAATGAAACAGCTCTGGGTTTGAATCCCAGTCAGCATGTGACCTTGGCTGAATGACTTAGCCTCTCAGTAAGGTGGAGATAATCATCATACATATCTCCCCAGGAAGTTAAGGGGCTCAAATAAGATGGTGAACATGAAGCCCTCACTGAATGGTGGGTGTTACACCTGGTAAGTGATATTTTTCACATGGTTATGAAGGGACCATAAAGGAAGAGACTGCTTTTGAACTGGGAGGTGAAGCCCTTTCTCGGCAGCTCCCATCATGGTTGGGGCCAGTCCCACTGCCTATCCTGGTTATCAGTTTGGTGCGGAGGAAACCCACATCTGTGTCACTCTAGTTGCTGGTGATCTGGCTGACGATGGCTTGGTGGTGTTATGTCCTATGAGCCTTTGTAATTCATAAAGGAAAAGGAAGGGTATGAGGCCTCTTACTTGACTACAAGGTGCTGTATTGTTCTTTTTATTCCCTCCCTTATCCCATCTCCTTATTGTATTATTCTTGAGCTACTCTCTTTGTTGTTGTTGTTTGAGACAGAGTGTCACTCTCTTGCCCAGGCTGGAATGCAGTAGTGTGTGTGATCTTGACTCACTGCAGCCTCGACCTCCTGGGCTCAAACGATTCTCTCACCTCAGCCTCCCAAGTAGCTGGGACTATAGGCACACACCATCGTGCCCAAATAATGTTTTGTTTTGTTGTAGAGACAGGGGTTCACCAAGTTGCCTAGCCTGGCTTAAGACATTTTCAAAAGCATAATTGTCAAAACAAAAATCCTTTATCTGAAGGCCTATGTGACCTTTACCACGTAGGTATTGTTTTCCTAGCATGTACCACACTACCTAACTCCCCTCTCTTCAGAAAGTCCCGTTCAACAAACCTTCGTACCGCCAACCTGGCGAGAATTGGCAGTATTGAGAGGCAGCTCTGAGACGGTTTTTTGTGAGGTTTTTGATTTTAGCGAAGGTTAAAGCGAAAAGCTCACTAACCCATTGCTTTGTGTCCAACTGCTCCCTGCAGAGCTATTTCTCTTTCGTATGTGGTAAGAAATACTCGAAAGACTTTCGTTTTGTTTATAATTTCAAGACTGTATGGTATAATCTAGGGGGAACAGAGCAGGATCATTTTGGCAGAAAGGAGAGAAAATGGCCGCCTGAGTCCCCAGTGAGCTGTTTGTTTTCTTTCCGCTGAGCGAATGCCTGGAAGACCGGCTTCACTCCTGTATCAGTCACAGGCAATTAGGGCTAATGGCTCAACATGTCTTTATGTAGGGCGTGTGTGAGGGTTACTGTTCTCAGGGATTGGGCACTTCCTGTTTCCAGGCAGCTGGAAAACTCCAGGCTCTGAAAAGCTCTTTATTCTAAGTCTGGCAGATCGAGCAGCCCAGGGAAGCCGGTTCCCCTCCCTCATCCTGCCAGAGGCTGAAACACGTTTCTGAGGTAAAGCCTGAACAGCATCTTTTCCTTGGGGCATTTAGAACGTGACGAGGTCCACGTGTGGGCCCGGGGAGGCTGCTCCCTGCTTGAACATGTGTGATGGCCCAGAGAAGGGTGTCAGAGACCTAGTTTTCCAGCCCAGACGGGCTTCCACATGCTTGTCTCTAATAAGAGGACTGAGAGTGTGTTGTGGGCTGATCCAGGGCCTGGAGGTCGTCAGACCTACCTGGAGACTGACTAGCACTGCCGAGTGTCTAAGAGGGAGCACGGCAGGCTTTTGGTTGGCTGACGGAAGCTAGAGAGAGGACGATTTCTGCCAGCGATCCTTCCAGCTCTTAGCCCTGCCAGCCCCACCCCAGCTTATTTGAAAGTTTAGGAGATCCAGGCAACGTGGGTTATTAATTTACCCCTGGTATTCAGGTTTCCAGAGTCAGGGGATCAATGAGAGAATGAAATCTGTCATTTCTAATTCTAATACCAAGAAAGCATGTGTTGTGGCAGAGGGCATGGAGTGCCATCTCATAAGAACTGCATCTTCTTGAGTTTGCAGAATGCCTGTGTCTTTTATGAGGATACATAAATGCATCGTCTGAATTGAGTGTCTACTAGTGCTAAAGTTCTATATTAGAGATTTTACACTGTTCATTCTTTCATTAGACAAAATATGTGTTACTATTTAAGAGACATCAGGTCTGAGGCTGGGCATGGCAGATACAGTGCTAAAGAGGAAATAGTTCTTGTGCCCAGACTGTTTCTCGATGCCTGCTCTGGTCACTTAATTCTCTCCCTTGGCTGCCTCTGGGATCTGATGCTAAGTCCCGTATCTGCCTCTTCAGCCCATTCCTCTCCTGACTCACTGCCTGGACAGTTCCACATGGCTATCTCAACCCAGCAGAACTCATCATCTTACCATCCCATCCGGGCTAGAATCTAGTCCCCCTCTTGGGAATGGTGCCACCATCTGACCAGGTGACCTCAAGCCATATACCTTTCCCCTGTCCCTGACATCCATTCAGTCATCAAGCCCTGCCTCTGGGCCTCCAGACTGTGCTGTCTCAGCTTTCCATACTGATCTGGCTTCGCATTTATCACAGGTGTAATTTGCATACTGCTTTTATTGAGTGGCTGTCTCCCCCACCATACTGTAAGTGCCATTCGGGTAGGGATCGTGTCTCTCTTATTTGCCCTTGTGTACCCACACCTAGCACATATGTGCCTAGCCTGGCACACAATGGGACTCCAGGAAATAGTTAAATGAAACAGTGATTCTGTCTCTTAAACAACTCTCAAATCTGCCCACTTTGGCTACATGCTTTTGCAATGTTCCAGACCAAATTACCATGATCTGTCACTCAAGTGACTGTTCTTACTCTTTCCCAATCTATTTTAACGTTTCTTTTTTTGAGACATTGTCTCACTCTGTCACCCAGGCTGGAGTGCAGTTGTGCAATCTTGGCTCACTGCAGCCTCAGCCTCACGGGCTCAAGTGATTCTCCCACCTCAGCCTCCTGAGTAGCTGAGACTACAGGCGCCTGCCACCACACCCAGCTAATTTTGTTTATTTTCGTAGAGACAAGGTGACCCTATGTTGCCAAGGCTGGTCTCAAACTCCTTGGCTCAAGCAATCCTCCCACATTGGCCTTCCAAAGTGCTGGGATTACAGGCATGAGCCAATGTGCCTGGCCCTCTTTTAACTTTTTTAAATAGGACTCTGAAACATGACTTTTCACCACTTAGAATGCTCCAGAGGCTTCACATTGTCTTTGGGGATAAATTTCCAAATCCTTAATAAGGCCTAAAAAGGCCTGTGTAATATGACCGAACCTATCCCTCAAGCCTTCCGTGGGATCCACTTTCCACATCTCTCCCTAAGCCACGATAACTTAACTTTAATTTGACAAATGCATCACCCTCTTTCCAGACTTAGGGCCCTCCCCGATGCTGGTCGCTCTTTCTGAAAACTTCCTTGCCATCTTGTCCCTTAGTTCCAATACATCTTCAAGTGTGAGCTTAATCAGTAAATCCTCTGGGACTCCCTCCCTGATCCCTGGCAGACAAGAGGAAGAGTGCCCTTCCTCTGTAACTCCTCACACACCTGTCATTGCTTGTTTTCTGCCTCTCTGCTATTCTTGGCTCTGCACACCAAGGTGGCTGGGGGTCTGGCACAGAGTAGGCCTCCAACACATGTTTGCAATGAATGGATGAATACATTTAAATGTCATCTTGTTTTTTCCTTTCCTTCTCCTTCATGAATGTTTTTTGCTTCTTCGATTCTTCAAAGAAAGAACAGCGATGACAGCAATTTTGCGTTTTCTTCCCAAGGGCAAGAAAGTTGAGCTTAATGCTGTCAATCACTGGGTGGACTGGTTTTGGCATTCAAATATGTATCTCTCATAGTTGAGAATACTTTTTTTTTTCCCCTTTTTGAGACAGTGTCTCACTCTGTTGTCCAGACTTCTCCTCCCAGGTTCAAACAATTCTCGTGCCTCAGCCTCCCGAGTAGCTGGGAGTACAGGCACACGCCACCACACCTGGCTAATTTTTTGTATTTTTTTTGTAGAGCCAGAGTTTCGTCTTGTTGGCCAGGCTGTTCTTGAACTCCTGACCTCAAGTGATCCATCCACCTTGGCCTCCCAAAGTGCTGGGATTACAGGAGTGAGCCACACCGCACCCGGCCCTCAGAATACTCTTCCCGCACTGGCGGATACTGTACAGCACAGCTCCTCTTCACTGAGGCACTTGAACTAAGCTTGATTGCTTTCTGGGGCCTCCAGGGGACTCTAAGTTTATCTTTTCAACTCATTCAATCTTCTTTACTGAGACACAGGAACAAGGTTCTCTTGGGGATCTCATTGGGTCTATTTTTCAGGTTGCTGTATTTTTTTTTTTAATTGAGACAGGGCCTCACTCTGTCACCCAGGCCGGAGTGCAGTGGCACAATCATGGCTCACTGCAGCCTCAAATTCCCAGACTCAAGTGATCTTCCTGCTTCGGCCTCCTGAGTAGCTGGGACTACAGGTTCATGCCACTATGCCCAGCCATTTTTTCTTTTCTTTCTTTTTTTTTTTTTTTAAGTAGAGATGAGGGTCTCACTCTGTTCCCCATGTAGATCTCAAACTCCCGGGCTCAAGTGATCTTCCCGCCTTGGCCTCCCGAAGTACTGGGATGATAGGCATGAGCCACCGTGCCTGGCTGCATTGTATTTTTGAAATATGCAGCAGATGAGACTTTGGCCATAAGTGGTTACACATGTCTGCATGTTTTAAGAACTGAAGGCTGCTGAAGCCTAGGCTGCAGAGGCCCAAATACAGCACTCCCCATCCCTTTTCTCTGTCCCCATCTGTAAACCCTCCTGCTTTCCATAGCTTTTAAATTAACTAGCATGAAAGAAGCCAACTGAAGGGGTGTGAAGTTTTCAGGTTGCAAATGTCTGTGAAAGGAGGCTGCCAGGAAGGTTTGGGAGGCCTAGTGAGATAGTGGTCCAGGCCATGGGCAATGGGAAGCGAGGCTGCTTTGGTCAGTGGTCCCTGTATCTGTTTTTTTTCCTCATAGCTCAGCCCACTTTGGGGACCGAATGCTCATTATCAATGAGCCAACTGTGTGTACATAGCTTAGATAAACTCCAAGCGTGTCCCTTGCAGTCTCTGCAGCTCCCTCGGTCCCAAACACACAGAGAGACATTATTTTGCCCTGGCAGCCGGCACGCCGCTGTGGTTTCTTACATAACACAGGGCGTTGTGTTTGGACTGCCGACTTACCTCAGCTCTGCCATTTCACACCATGCTTTTTCTCCCGCAGCCATTGGCTGCCCCGTCTGTTTCCTACCTCTGAGTGGAATTAATTGGGGAGGGATGTTTGCTGGATCTTTTGGATTTGCCATCTCCTCTACCCCCCTGCCCACTTATGGCTATCCGGAGGAACTCTCTGGAGATGGCCCTTAAGTCACTATCAAGGATGACAGCCATGTGAGAGTTCTTTAACGTTTGTTTGTGGGGACACTCTAAGAGATGTTGGAATTTGGAGCTTCTCTGCTAAGTTATAAACCAGCCGCTGCTGTTGAATTTCATTCCAAACTCAACTTCAGCACTAGCCAAAGAGCCTTACCCAAGGAGTTTTAAAACTGCGTTTCTCAAAACTATTTGTGAGAAAATGGTCCTTTTTGGTGGTTGTGTTGTTTTATTTTAAAATATTCTGTCCATTGTGAATCTTTTTATTCTATACTCTGTTCAGTGAGACGAATCTATTGAACATATATCTGGATATTGCAGCAATGTCAGATAGGTACAAAAATTCCTAAAGTGAGCCAAGTGCAGTGGCTCATGCCTATAATCTCAGCACTTTGGGAGGCTGAGTCATGAGGATTGCTTGAGTCCAGGAGTTCAAGACCAGCCTGGGCAACATAGCAAGGCTTTGTCTGTACAAAAAATACAAACAGCACCATCAAGTGTATGCACCTGTGGTCCTAGCTACTCTGGAGGCTGAGGCAGGAAGATCGCATAAGTTGTGGAGCTTGAGGCTGTAGTGAGCTGTGTTCAAGCCACTGCAGTTCAGCCCGGACAGCTGAGTGAGAGCCTGTCTCAGTTAAAAGAAAAAAACGTTTTTAAGTGCTCAGAAACTTTAGTTCTTTTCTGGTTGCAGAACAGTAACAGTTTGGGCTGTGGACCATTCTTTGAGTAGCATCAGATTAAAGGATTACACTGGGGGCATCTGTGACTTACCTCCAGTTTGTTCTTTGCTTAGTATGGTTTAGTTAGTGACTCTGCAGGGCTTATTACATGCTTAGGTCCCCTGAAATAATGCGTGTTTCTGGCTTCCTCATCTCCATCTCAGAATTTAAGCTCTCATATCCAAAGATTCTACTGTTGTCAGAGGCTGGGACATGAGATGTTTTTGCCTTATATGTATGTATTCACACATAATTATTAATTTTCATTTCTACTACACTTTCTTTTGTTTTTTTGGAGACAGGGTTTCATTTTATCACCCAGGCTGGAGTACAGTGGCTTGATCATAGCTCACTGCAGCCTCAGCCTCCCTAGCTCAAGCAATCTTCCTGCCTCAGCCTCCCGTGTAGCTAGGACTACAGGTGTACGCCACCTTGCCCGGCTAATATTTGTGTTTTTTGTAGAGACAAGGTCTTGTTATGTTACCCAGGCTGGTCTCGAAGTCCTGGAGGCTGAAGGAATTCTCCTATCTTGGCCTCCCAAAGTGCTGGGATTACAGGTGTGATCCACTATGCCCGTCCTTACCATACTTTCCTGAGAGGTCCTCAAGAGCAAGAAATATTGTATCTGTCTTTGTGTTCCCTGTACCCAGCACACAACTTGGCTTCCAAGGAGAGGGAGTGATACATGAGTGGAAAAGTGATAACACATTCTCAGCGGCCGTTAAAAATTTTTTAAAGATTCTTTTTTGATCTTATTATAAAGCCCCATTGATGGGCTGGGCACCATGGCTCATGCCTGTAATCCCAGCACTTTGGGAGGCTAAAGTGGGTAGTTCACAAGGTCAGGAGTTTGAGACCAGCCTGGCCAATATGGTGAAACACCGTCTCTACTAAAAATACAAAAATTAGGCAGGCGTGGTGGTGTGCACCTGTAGTTGCAGCTACTTAGGAGGCTGAGGCAGGAGAATAACTTGAACCTGAGAGGCGGAGGTTGTAGTAAGCCAAGATCACACCACTGCACTCCAGCCCGGGTGACAGAGCGAGACTCTGTCTCAAAAAAAAAAAAAAAAAAAAGCCCATTGTTGGAAATTGGAAAAAAATAGGAAGCGGGAGAAGAACAATACATAATAACAACAGTAACAAACACCCACCCAGATCTGACCATTGGTGTTTCTTCTGCACCTTGTGTGTGTTTTTTTCCGACCACTAATTACAGCTACTATGTGTTGTGTTTCTAAGGTGCAGGGGACTGCTCAGTTTCCTACATGGATTATTTCACGCAGTCTTCACTCTGTGAGAGAGCTACTTTTATCCTCATCTGGCACGTGAGAAGACCTTAAGCAGTTTGCCTGGCACCACATACCCATATACAAAGATACACATATAACACATATCTACCAAAATTTGATAATCTTCCAGTGTATGCTGTTAAAATTTATTCATTTTTATTGTAACATATTGTGAGCATGCAGATACAAATGGAGAAGAATATAAGAAATACCTGTGAGCACCTCATCTTTAGCTCTGTGCTGCATTTGCTACGGGTCACCCCCCTGTCTTTTTGTTTGTTTTGTTTTGTTTTTGAGACAGAATCTCACTCTGTCACCCAGGCTGGTGTGCAGTGGCATGGTCTCAGATCACTGCAGCCTTGACCTCCCAGGCTCAGGTGATCCTCCCACTTCAGCCTTCCGAGTACCTGAGACCACAGGCACATGCTACCATCCCAGGCGAATTTTTGTGTTTTTTGTAGAGATGGGGTTTCACCATGTTGCTCAGGCTGGTCTCAAACTCCTGGGCTCAAGCGATCTGCTTGCCTAAACCTCCCAAAGTGCTGGGATAACAGGTGTGAGTCACCATGCCCAGCCTCCGAAGAGGTCTTTTTTGCACTGCCTCTTTTTAACCCCTTGATGAATGTTACCAATACAGCTGAAAGTTCCGTGAACTTTCTGATCTCTTTCCCTGTATACAGTGACACATGAAACTTGGGACATGCATGTAAACTGCTGTACGGCATTCTTATTTATTTATTCTAATTTATCCATTTACTTGTTTTTTTATAGGTATAAATAGTCACTGCAGTAAAGTTTTCCTGTGCATGCCTTTTTGTGTACATGGTTTTTTCTTTTCTTTTCTTTTTTTTTTTGAGATGAAGTCTTGCTCTGTCGCCCAGGCTGGAGTCCGGTGGCACAATCTCAGCTCACTGCAACCTCTGCCTCCCGAGTCCAAGCAATTCTCCCGCCTCAGCCTCCCAGGTAGCTGGGATTACAGGCACCCGCTACCACGCCTGGCTGATTTTTGTATTTTTAATAGAGACGGGGTTTTACCATGTTAGCCAGGTTGATCTCAAACTCCCAACCTCAAGTGATCCACCCGCCTTGGCCTCCCAAAGTGCTTAGATTACAAGCGTGAGTCACCGCACCTGGTCAGTTTTTTCTTAAAGGTTTGTACAGCATCTGGAATTTCTGTATTATAGGGAATGAAGATTTTCAGTGTTAGTAGATATTATCAAATTGTCTGAGTCACCTAACCAATTCACACTCGTGTGAACATGTGTAAGCATTGCTGCTAAAACTTAAGTGTTGTCAGATTCGATTCATGTTGACCACCTGATGGGGGTAAATGGCACCTCTTTGAGGATTCAGTTTGAAGTTCCCTATGTACTATTGAGATTGAACCTCTTTTTACATGTTTTTATTAAGTTCTTTGATTTCTTGTTTTGTAAATTGCCTATTTATTTTTGTCCATTTTTTTATCTTCAAAAACTCGTTTTCTATATTTTTGTCCATTTTTCTATGTGGCTGTGTATATATTTATTTTTAATCTGCAGGATTTTGTTATTGTTGTTTCTGGCATTTTTTTTTTTTTTTTTTTTTTGAGACAGCGTTTCACTCTTGTTGCCCAGGCTGGAGTGCAGTGGTGTAATCTTGCCTCACTGCAACTTCCGCCTCCTGGGTTCAAGCGATTCTCTTGCCTCAGCCTCCAAAGTAGCTGGGATTAGAGGAATGTGCCACCAGGCCCAGCTAATTTTTTTGTATTTAGTAGAGGCGGGGTTTCACCGTGTTGGTCAGACTGGTCTTGAACTCCTGACCTCAGGTGGTCCACCCGCCTCAGCCTCCCAAAGTGCTGGGATTACATGCATGAGCCACCACGCCCGGCCAATCTGGCGAATTCTTAATAATGCTAGATACAAATTGCTTATCCGTTATACAGATTGCAAATACTTGCTCCCAGTCTGTGGCTTGTCTTTTCACTTCGTTTATGGTGCCTTTTGTTGTACAAGAGTTAATAATTTTAATTAGCCAAATCTGTAATCTTTTTCATGTGTCTTTTGTGTTTTGTCTAAAATTCTTCCCTATTCCAAAGTTATAAAAATGTTATAGGCCACACTTGGTGGTTCATGCCTGTAACTCCAGCACTTTGGGAGGCTTAGGCAGGCAGATTGCTTGAGCCCAGGAGTTCAAGACCAGCCTGGACAGCATGTGAGATCCCCATCTCAACAACAACAGCAGTAACAACAACAGAAATTTTATAGACACTCCACATTTTATTCATTCTGATATACATGTTATTTCACATTTTAACTTCTTTAATAAAGATCCATATGTGATTTATAGGCATTGGGGTGGCATGGTTTAACTGGTAGTGTTTTTTTCTTAGTGCTATATTTAGTAATCTTACAATCAATGGCATTTTAGATTTGATGAAAAACAATATATAATTTCTAAACAAAATTTTGATTGTCTTAGGCAAGTTACCTTAAACTTGCCTTTTCTACCCAATATATTGTAAATACCTGAACAAGTCAATATTTATCTACAGTGTTATTTTCAAAAAATGAATACCCATTATAGGAATAACATAATTTAATTTATTTGATTAATCCGCCATTTGGGCACAGTTAGTTTGCTTCCAGTTTTTCTGTAACTGTTGTAACATGCTCTAACAGATGCACTTATAATTAAATCTTTGACACCTATTTATTTCCTCATGATATATCCTAGAAGTTGCTGAGTTACGGGGCATTCACAAGAAAAATAAATAAAAGGTATTCACATAGTAAAGGTTTTTTGGCCAAATTGCCCTTTGAAAAGAGTGTACCCATTTTTGCTCCTATTGATTATTCTTGAGAGTGACTATCCCTACAGTGCCAACCTTTTATCTGCAAAAATGTTAAAAAGAATTTTTTAGAGGCTGGATGTGGTGGCTCACGCCTGTAATCCCAGCACTTTTGGGAGGCCGAAGTAGGAGGATTGCTTGAGCCCAGGAGTTTGAAACCACCCTGGGCAATATGGCCAGACCCTGTCTCTATTTAAAAAAGAAAGAAAGGAAGGAAGGAAGGAAGGGAGGGAGGGAGGGAGGGAGGGAAGAATTTTTTATAGATGCACATTTTAATGTTGCCAACTTTTTTTTTAAATGATGTCTTGCTCTGTCACCCAAGCTAGAGTGTAGTGGCGCAATCTTGGCTTACTGCAACCTCCACCTCTTGGGCTCAAGCGATTCTCCTGCCTCAGCCTCCTGAGTAGCTGGGACTCCAGGTGCACACCACCATGTCCGGCTAATTTTTGTATTTTTAGTAGAGACAGGGTTTCACCATGTTGGCCAGGCTGGTCTTGAGCTCCCGACCTCAGGTGATCTGCCCTCCTCGGCCTCCCAAAGTACTGGGATTACAGGAGTGAGTCACCATGCCTGGCCAATGTTGCCAACTTTTATTGAGGAGCTTTGGCAAAGATAAAAAAGATAAGAAGAAAGACTTAATTCAGGAGTCTTGGTAGTTGCTCCCATGCCATCCTGTGTTTGGAGGGCATAAAGTACTGGTTGTTGAGTTATTAAAAGGTTAGTGTGCTTAGGTTTAAAGGCTGGTTCCTTATTTCAGAAAGGGTCCTTGGGGGAAGGACTGAGTGTAACACATTTCCTATCCAGTTTACAAAGGACCTACTGAAGCACTAAACACAATGCACAGGAGATATGTTCTATTGCAGACAGATTTCTGACTCATAAAACAGCCTGAAAATGTCCCCATAGAAGAAATAAATCTTACGGTTCTCCCCGGAAGTGGCCAAAGCTTGCAGGAAGAATAGAACTTGGCTCAGGAACATTGATTATAGGAGCATAGAGTAAGAAAATGTGATTTTATGTCGTTTTTCCCTGTGGGGCGTTGAACTTCTGTGGAGCCAGGTTTAAGAGTACTTGAATACTTCCAGCAGATTCTTCCTAAGTTTAATTTTTGTCTAAGTAACCAGCAAGACATCTTTTCTTTAGGGTGTGTAAGGGTTCCGGTGTGGTCTTATTTTCTAATGGAGAGAGTGGATTTTGATTGAGAGTGGATATTAGCTTTACTAATAATACCCAGGGCCTGTGTCAATGAAAAGTAAGCAAATTAATGAATAATACAAGTTGATAATGCTCTTACTAAGATTGAAATTTTGAGCATTTTGGTATATCAATTTGTAAGGGCCATTTAAAGAGAATTTCTATTAGCCAAGTGTGATGGTGTGTGCCTGTAATCCCAGCTACTCAAGACGCTGAGGCAGGAGAATCACTTGAACCTGGGAGGCAGAAGTTGCAGTGAGCTGAGATCACATCACCGTTCCAGGCTGGGTGACAGAGCGAGACTCCATCTCAAAATAAATAAATAAGTAAATAAAGAGAATTTATCTAATATTCACTTGAACTCTTTGCCCGGCTTTAATAATCTCTTTTAGCTTAATCTTATTCTTGGTGAAATGGTGATTCTGTTCAAACAGGTGAATCTGACCAAGAAATATGGCGATCAGAATGACTGAACAGATACTGTAACAATGGGGAACTGATCATTATTTTCCTGAAGATCGTTAGGAAACTTTCGACAAGAAAACATGGTTGAGGAGACCATTCAGTTTCTTTTCCGGTAACATAAGAGAGAGATGATTGATGTTGTTTTGATAATGAGATGGAGATGTTTAGCCTTTAACCTTTTAAGATGGCAGTTGTGAATGGATTGGGGCATAGGGGTGGAAGATACCCAATTGAACAAAGAAAGGGCAGCTAAAATCCAGCAGAGCAAAGGTAATTTAGGGAAAAGAAAAGGTACCTAAGATTAATTGCAATTGGAGACTGCTTTTAAAGTACTTTCCAGGACAGAGACCTCATGTAGTCCGTGATCCAACCGAATGTTACTCCTTGAAGGCCAAGGAGCAATATGTTGGGTGGGGACCTAAAGCAAGCTTGGTGCTTTGAACCCTGTTCCTGAGAGCATCAGCGGAAGCTATGGATGGGGAAAGGAGATGACCCACGTGACCAAGATGCAGGGTGGAGACCCATGGGTAGTTTGATTGAAAAGCCCTTTAATCTCAGCGTGAAGGAGTTGCTTATGAGGACCAGAAATGTAACCCCTGACAGGGATGTGCTGATGAAAAGTTGATATCAGTGTCACTTTCTTGGCCTGGGGGGACCAAACCAAAACAGTTGGAGGCTCCATCTCTGTGGGTCAGTGGCCTCGAAGGAGGAATGGGAATCGGGAAGCTCATCTGGTTGGTGATAGAATCGACCAACTGTGCTGCGTGAATGAAGGGGAGAGATTTGTGTGAATTAATGAATAGCTGTGCAGGTGAGGGAGGAGTGAGGGTTCTGTGAGAAAGGGAGGCAGGCCAGGTTGTGGATCAGGGAGGACCCACAGGAACATTTAATCTGAGCAGGGGTCCTATTGTAAAAGGTAAAAATGTAGATATCAAAAAAGTTAATGGAAGAAAGGTCTTGTTCCTCTGGCAACTATTCTTCTCGCTAAGCCAATTGAGGGGGTTCATAGAAGGACATTGAGCTTTGCAGGACAATAATAGTCCCTGAAAGAGAGACTTTCATTTCCAGGATCAGCTGCAATCAAAGATGGAAGGGCAGGCCTTGTCTGGGCCTGTGTCCTCTGAAGACCCGCTGAAACTGTTGAATATAAGGGATGAGGACTCAGCACTGATTTCATTTCTGGCAGTGTGTGGGAATACCACTGTGTCAATTACAGGCATTTATTTCATGGAATTTGAAGGATTAGCCTATCTTCAAATTAAAATATTAGCCAAAGTGAAATAAAATCAGTGTTTCTCTCCATGTCTCAAATGAACTCTATAGAAGATGTGAAAAGTAGAGACTGCTGATAAGATGAAAGTTAAAAGAATTTTGGGCCGGGCGCGGTGGCTCACGCCTGTAATCCAAGCACTTTGGAGGCCAAGGCGGGCGAATCACCTGAGGTCTGGAGTTCAAGACCAGCCTGACCAACATGGTGAAACCCCATCTTTAAAAAAAAAAAAAAGAATTTTGGGAATAAAAGAAAAATGTGTTTAGGTTTTGTTTTTATGCTCCAATTGCTACAATAGATATTTTGTCTTTATAAAAGGGTCAGCCCACCCAAATATTTGTTTTCCAAATAGTGACTGAAAAATGAGCATGCTAGTTTTAGGGTTTTTGTGCTACAAAACTGCCCAAAGAACTGTCTTCAAGGAAGGGAAGGATGCAGCTAAATTCTTAGGGAGTGCTGGAGAGTTCTCAGCTACTTAAATCGAGTTTGGAGCAAATGTTATAAAAGAGAGGTTTGCTGCCATTGGCTCTCCGCACTTTCATTTTTTCTTGTCCTTAAGCCAAATATCTTTCTCAGGACTTTCTTCATTTCCAAATTCAGATGAATAAAGAGGGTATCAGGTTTGTTCCTGTGTTACCAAGCAGACAGAAGGCATTTGGAGAATTGCTGCGAAGCTATAGTATGTCGGTTGCCTTCTGTGCTAGAAGGCCCTGCCAGATCCCCACAGATGGAACACCAGCCTCTTGAGCTGGCAATATTGTTACTCCTTTGTCTTTAAATCAGAAGGACATCCAGAGGGAAAAGATATTTAACTATGCCCAGTGTGCATTTTCTTTCTTTCTTTTCTTTTTTTTTGGAGACAGATTATCACTCTGTTGCCCAGGCTTGAGTGCGGTAGTGTGATCTCAGCTCACCACAACCTCTGCACCCCAGGTTCAAGCAGTTCTCCTGCCTCAGTCTCTTGAGTAGGTGGGACTACAGGCACGTACTCCCACGCCCGGCTAATTTATTATTTTTAGTAGAGATGAGGTTTCTCCACGTTGGCCAGGCTGGTCTCAAACTCTGACTTCAGCTGATCCATCCACCTCAGCCTCCCAGAGTTCTGGGGTTACAGGCGGGAGCCACCACACCTGGCATTTTTTTTTTTTTTTTGAGTTGGGGTTTGTTGTCTAGGCTGGAGTGCAGTGGTATGATCACAGCTCACTTCAGCCTCCAACTCCTGAGCTCAAGTGATCCTCCTGCCTCAGTCTCCTGAGTAGGTAGGATTACAGGTATGTGCCAGCACATCTGGCATTTAAAAATTTTTTTTTTTTTTTTTTTTGTGGAGATAGGGTCTTGCTATGTTGCCCAAGCTGGCCTCAAACTCCTGGCTTCAAGTGATCCTCCTGCTTCAGCCTCCCAAAGTTCTGGGACTACAGGCATGAGCCACTGTACATTTTCATCTGGCCCTAGTGTGCATTTTCATCTGGCCACTTTTGCCAGATCCTGCCCTTTTTGTAAAATACTGAATGAAATATGAAGATCTCCCTTTTGCAGTGGGAGAACCAGGGCATCTGGGTCAAATCCCCAGGATTCTCTTCAGTCAGAGCCTTGAGCAAGAATGCCCAGGAGAGAAAACAACCCTATGTGCATTTTAATGGTGTTTGTCATGTTAAATAAGTAACATGACATTAGCCTGAGGCTCTCTCTATACTTCAAGTTCTTACGTAGGAAACTACAAGCTAACTTAGTACATAAACAAACCAAAACCCGAATTAGGAATGTGTATTTTTCTGTAACAAATATCTGGGTTTCAGCCAATCACAGGCAGGCAACTGATCAGACCATGCCCAAATAAGGCAGACGCCCAGCTGTAGCCCTTTAGATGATTTCTCTGCCTTGCTTCCATGTTCAGCCTCTAAAGACTTGCTGCTCACACTGCTTGGTGGTGCTCTCTGAATCTCTCCTGGTTCTGAGTGCTGCCCAGTTCATGGATGGTTCTTAAATAAATGTGGTTAAATTTATTTTGTCTAATGTTTTTCTTTAAACAGTAGCACTCTGGTCCTCAACCAATAGTTGTCCACTTTAGGGGTGTGTAGAACCTCCAGGTCTCACTGTTCCTGGGGCTAGCCCTCCTAGTGGCACACAATGTACACCTTCTTCCAGGAGATCAGATCTGAACAGAGGATGATGATTAAAACAGAGCCTAGAAGTGAAGACTGTGGACGCATTACAGGTTGAGCATTCCTGATCCAAAATGCCCCCAAATCTAGAACTTTTTGAGTTCTGACATGACGTTTAAAGGAAATACTTATTGGAGAATTTTGGATTTCATATTTTTAGATTAGAGATGTTCAGCTGGTATGTATTCTGCAGATATTCCTAAATCTGGGGGAAAAAAAATCCAAAATCTGAAACACTTCTGGTCCCAAGCATCTAGGGAAGGGGCTACTCAACCTGTATAATTCCTCCTCCATAGTCATCTTGACCCTGCCTCGTTGCCAGTGCTAGGGAAAGCTGCTCACTTTGAGAACAGGATTGGGAAGGCACCTGGCACATTGCCATGTAGTGGAGTCCCTATAAATTTCAGTTCATCTTCCTTTTCCTCCTATTCTTCCTTTCAGCAAAGCACAGTGAAACTCATGGGCTTGGTGGGCAGAGCTGGGCTTGAATCCCATTGAAGAGTTACTTAGTTCCTCTGAGCCTCTCTTTCCTCAGTGTCTGATGGTGATTCTACCTTGAAGGATGGAGGCAAGGATTGCATACAGTAAAGCATTAGCCTGTAGCTCATGGTAGGTGAGATTCTCAGTGGGTGATGATGCCTCCTCTGTTTCTTCCTTACCTTAAAAACCTTATGTATCTCTGTTTCTGGACTAGCTTCTAAGGACTGACCAGTGCAGTCTGCTAACCAGACATCCCAGTTTAAGTAAGAAATGGCATTGAGTATGGGTAATATCTATCAGCATAGACACACCGGGCTTAATAATAGAAGTTAGGGCATTTTCTTCATATACAGTTAGCTCTGCTATAATATAAGTGCTCCTAAAAATCACCATGTGATACAAAATTATGCAATTAAAAACCAGAGGGGCTAGGCATGTTGATTTGAAAGGCCAAAGTGGGAGGATTGTTTGAGCCCAAGAGTTTAATACCAGCTCGGGCAAAGCAAGACTCCGTCAATACAAAATAAAAAGCTTAGCTGGGCCTGGTGGCATGTACTTGTTTTCCTAGCTACTTGGGAGGCTGAGGCAGGGGCATCACTTGAGCGCAAGAATCAGAGGCTGCAGTGAGCTATGATCACACATTCCACACTCCAGCTTGGGCAATAGAACAAGACTCTTGTCTTTAAAAAAATAAAAAGAAGGCCAGGCGTGGTGGCTCACACCTGTAATCCCAGCACTTTGGGAGGCCGAGGCGGGTGGATCACTAGGTCAGGAGATTGAGACCATCCTGGCCAACATGATGAAACCCCTAAAATACAAAAAATTGGCCAGGTGTGGTGGCATATGCCTGTAGTCCCAGCTACTCGGCAGGCTGAGGCAGGGGAATTGCTTGAACTCAGGAAGCGGAGGTTGCAGTGAGCCGAGATTGCGCCACTGCACTGCAGCCTGGCAACAGAGCAAGACTGGTTCTCAAAAAAAATAATAATAATAAAAGAAAAGAAAAATATGTTAAAAGGATAAAAACCACAGGGCTTATGGGGAACAATGAGTAGGAACGTAATGCTAAAAAAATTTGTCAGTGACACATTAAAAAAAATAGGAACCTAATAATGATAGCACAGTTTTACACATGTTAAATGATTACAAAATAGATAACACTACAGTAAATACAGCATTTTCTTTTGAGAAGACCTGAAATTTGCTTGTGGAAGCAGGTGCCAGAAGTCGGAGCTCGTATTACTGTGAACTGGTGCGCCGAGGGCTATCTGAAATCAGATGGGAGTTGTAACTCCAGATGTGGATGGTGTGGCCTATTAACACACTGCAAACTGAGGAGGCTGCTAGCTGCCTGTGGGTTTTGTGTATTCTTGTATAACCAGGTTTAGCTGGGGGAAGTTTTCTATGTTCATCTAGTGTTTCTCACTGACAAAGTCATGCATAAGCAAACAGAACTCTCATTATGCTCACATCGTCCCCTTCTGTATCAATAGCATTGGAACACATTTGCATTTTCAAAACAAGCGTGACAGCAGAACTGACTATCGTAGCTTCCCAGAAAAGGTCAGTTTCTTCTAGACAGTACCCAAAAGTAGAAATAAATAAATTCAGTGTAAAACGTAAAGGTTCTCAGCACCATTAATATCCTTGACAAAGTGGTAAGGATTATATAAATACATCTTGCATCCTTTATATATAGGTTACTATATTCTGGGTAAGTACAGTTATTGTCAGACTGTGTGCAAATAACAGGAGTGTGGGGATGAGTGTTCCTTGGCTGTATTTTGTACTGAGCAGGTGTGTGTATTATCTCTGAGTCACCTGCTACCTTGTCATTCTTTCAGTAGTGCAGATAAGCCACCCTCAGTACCTTGATTAACGTACAGACTTGACGTCATAGTAGAGCAGTATAAAATACCACTATGTTGTGTTTCTGTATTCACCCAGATCTCTTTTAAGATATTCTGTAAATAAATCCTATAGTACAAAAATAAATGTGAGCATGAATATATATGATGCTAGGAGAACAGAGGTTGTCATAGAATCTGTGACTTTAAGCCGGGTGTGGTGGTTCACTCCTGTAATCCCAGCACTTTGGAAGGCCAAGGTGGGCGGATCGCTTGAGCTTAGGAGTTCCAGACCAGCGTGGGCAACAGGGTAAAACTCTGTATCTACCAAAAATACAAAAAACAACAACAAAAAAAATAGCTGAGCATGGTGGTGTGTGCCTATAGTCCCAGCTACTCGGGAAGCTGAGGTTGGAGGATTACTTGAGCCTGGGAGGTGGAGGTTGCAGTGAGCTGAGATCGTGTCACTGCACTTCAGCCTGGGCAACAGATTTTTAAAAAAAAAAAAATCTGTGACTTTAACAGGTTGGGGAGATGAAAAAGGCTGGAGGGTCTATAGATGATCTTTAGGTGGGGTCTGTAAAACCCAGAAATCGCAACACAAATTTTTATCATAAGTACATGTTGAAAGGAAAGGGTCCTCAGCTTTTCTCACCATCGTAAAGGGACCTTGGATTTTGAAATGGTGGAGAAATGCTGAATTAAAAAAAAAAAAATCCATGGACTATATATTTCTACAGGTCATTTAGGGAAATTTAGAGTGATCTATAGTAAATCCTTGGTTCATTGATTCCATCCAAGGGAGCTACTATAGTTTCTTCAAAAGCACTCCTGGCTGGCACCCTCAGCCACAGCAGGAACTGGCTGCACCATTGGGTTGATCGTACATATCATCTTTGATGCTTCCTCTAAATTAGCCACATGGGTGGTGAAGGTCTTGCTTTCTAACAGGGGCCTATGCCTTTCCATTGTGTGTCTCATGCCACCCTGGACTTTAATTTTCAGATGGGAACAGCGAGAGCTGCCTAACGGACGTGTCTATTATGTTGACCACAATACCAAGACCACCACCTGGGAGCGGCCCCTTCCTCCAGGGTAAGTCATCGACTGAGAAGACCTGAGACTCGAACTGACTCCATGAGTCACCCAATGGCTTCTTGAAACGGTCCATTTCTGCAGAGGTAGCATAGCACAGTGACATTCATCCCAGGTCACTTGATTGCTTTTCCTGTCCACTTACCTTAATACTGCTCACATGTCTTAGGACATATTAGAATTATTAGAGGCTCTCTGGGAAACAAAAGGCCTATGGGAGGCCAAGATACAGTGTGGATGCATTTTGCTGTACCCTGTGCCCAGCCTGTCCCTAAAGGCAGAGTGCTTCTCATTGGTCAGGGCTTTGTGAGAAAGCCGCTGAGTTATCCAAAACCAAAGGACGAAAGAGGCTTCCAAGAGAGGGAAGTTCCCTTTCTGTCCCTTTCTGTCCCTGTCTGCCCGGGACAGAAAGTTCTTTCCACATGTATCTTCTGGTCCCGAGAGCTTTCAAAAGGGAATGTGTTCTGCTCTTAAGAAACAATCACCTCCCAGTAAAGTAGCCATGAAGGGCTCCTGTATCACATTTCCCTACCCTGAGTTTGTAGAGGGAAAGGCTGCTGGAAGTGGTGACTCTCAGGAGAGCCCCTGTGCCTTGTTTGGTTCAGCTGTCAGGTGTGTACCACACATGTCCCACCTCATCTTCTGGTCCTATCATTCTCCATGGCTGGGCTGCTTTTAGCTCCAGCTTTCTAGTAGAATGCTTGAGTTTTCCTTTTTTCCTTACCTCCTGGAGGATGAAACTCACAACCTGTCATCAGTACTCACTCTTCCACTTAAGTTACCAAAGTTAAACATGGACTTCTCAAATAAAAAAAAAAAAGTTAGCATTTTGTTATGAAAATGTTCTTATTATGGAAAATTTCAAATAGATGTAGAGAGAATAATATTACAGACTCCCACATACTCAACATTTAGCTTCAAAAATTATCAACTCATGATGGGTTTTGTTTCATCTGTACCAGGTGTCGGCAACTGTGGTGGCCTGTGGACAAAATCTGGCCGTCTGACTGTTTTTGTAAGAAAAGTGTTATTGGAACACAGCCACACATATTTGTTGACTTATTGTTTATGGCTGCTTTTGTACTTCAGTGGCACAGTTGAGTAATTGCAGCAGACTCTATGGCCTGCAAAGCCTAAAATAATTACTCTGTGGCCTGGTGCAGTGGCTGACACCTGTTATCCCAGCACTTTGGAAGGCCGAAGTTGGTATATCGTCTGAGGTCAGGAGTTTGAGACCAGCCTGGCCAACATAGTGAAATCCTGTCTCTACTAAAAATACAAAAAATTAGCTGGATGTGGTGGCAGGCGCCTGTAATCCCAGCTACTCAGGAGGCTGAGGCAGGAGAATCACTTGAACCCAGGAGGCAGGGGTTGCAGTGAGCTGAGATCACACCACTGCACTCCAGCTCGGGCAACAAGAGTAAAAAGTCTGTCTCAAATAATAATAATAATAATAATAATAATAATAATAATTACTTTGTGTGGCCCTTTATAGAAAAAATTTGCTAGCTCCTGATCTGTAACCCTCCACTCACCCATCCCCCACACCCTGATCTAGGTAATTTTGAAGGAAATACCAAACATCATATCATTTATTCATGTTTCAGTATCTATATCTAAAACATATTCTTTTATTAAAAATAAATCTCCAGTATCAATAACAGTATTTTGTTTATATTATCAAATACCCAGTCAGTATTTGATTTTCTATAATTGTGTCACAGATTAAACATTGATCTTAACAGTATGTGTTACATACTGTTATGTATTTATACATAAATATTTGTGTATTATAAAGTACTTTGTATACTTTATAACAGGTACACTTTAAAACAGCAGGAGCTCTATGTGTCTCGTGACTCCTTCTTAATCTCTCTGGTCTAGGAGGTAGTAGGCCTTGACCTAATGAGCATTTGCATGGAATTTAAGTAAAGATATTCAGTGATATCTTCTAAGGGTGATGGGGGACTTACTGTCCTCCAGGTGTTGAGGTGGGGCGCTACTAATCAAGCCATCTTGTTTCCAGGGTAGTTTTCATGTTTTCCTGGGAGATGGCCATCTTTACACCCCGTATAGCTTATTAGCTCTTCCTGAGTTCTAGGCCAAGAGCTTTGAGCTTCTAGCACTCATTTCTGCTCTGTAATCACAGAGGATCCAGAGAGAACAGAATGAATGCTTAAGCTTTCATTGCTCATTAATGGCAGAAGTCCTGCTTCCAGGGAATTATTACCAATGATGAAAATAATTTTGAAACTACAAATGGAGCCATGATCTCTAGTCCCTGGAGAGCAAGATTGAACCAACAACTCACTTTATCATGGCCATCCCTGTATAGGAAACCCACAGAAACTTGTATGAGAACGGGTCCTTTTACCCAGGAGCAATAAGTATTGGACCTGGTAGCTCAGGGTGAATGCATCCATTTACTCTTCAGTCACTCTTAAGCAATGCTCAGATCAGAGGTAAGCAAAGAGTGACCACTGTGAAACAGCAGGATTGAGGAGACCTCACAGACGGAAGTGGCTCCAACTCTTGTAGGAAGATGATCCAGGCTGCGGGGACAGTGGAGCTGCCCGCCTGCATACGGGAATGGAAAGCATGTGTCTGGGGAAGGATGCGTGGGCGGTTACGCTGGAGTGGAGGGGTTGTGTGAAGTAAAGATGCTCAGGGTGTGCCCAGCGAGGCTCTTGGGTTTGGCGGAGGAAGGGCTGACTGGGCCTCCAGTCACCGTTCTGCGCAAGATTTTGGCTGAAATAAAGAGCACGATCGTGCTTCTTAGAAGTCAGAAATTCACCACAGCAGAGCACTTCTAGTTAAACATGTGGCCTGAGCATGTGTTTATTTCTGTTCTTCCTGAAAACCCACTAAAATAGTAATAAAGGTATCAAAAAAGCATAAACCTTCAACAGTAAAGGAATGGAAGAGGAGAAACAGCATATGGGAGATGTTAATCAAAGTTCAGTTGCTGATAGATAAATGGCAGAGCTGAGAGAACTGAAACCCACGCCTGTAGGATGAGGAATCCACCAGGAAGCTGGCCGATTGGCACTGTGGAGCCCTGGAAAGCCTCAGCGATTAGAGGCCCAAGGATGGGTGTGAAATGAGATGAAAACTTCATTGGTTTTAGATCAGTTGGAAGGTGAGTTGGAAATCTGTGCACGCAGTTAGATTCCCAGGTTGTCAACCATCACTTCCATTCCTCTACCACACATGCATGTGTGTGTTTGCACACACACAGACACACCCTCATGACTGCCTCTCACCTTGAGAAGCTGCAGAGAGATCAGGAGGACCAGATCTGGGGACACAAACTATAGCTGAAGGCAAGGATGAACTCAGAAACAGGAGATTAAGTGCAGCTACTATCTCCATTCCCCAGGCTGAAAATTGGAGGGTAGTTTTGCTTTGTTTGTTTTTGCTGAGGAAAGTCATCAGTCTAAGAGAAAGAAACATAGATTGTGATCTTTGGGAATCTTCCAGTGAAATAGCTGAGTCTCTTCCTGGCCACTCTACTGTGAAGCCACAGTCTGCAGCCCCCATCTGAGGATACAGAACTTAGACAGTGTTTTAGTGGCTCACCGTTAAATGTGAATGAACACAGCTGGGTATGGTGGCTCACACCTGTAATTGTAGAACTTCCAGAGGCCAAGGCAGGAGGATCACTAAAGTCCAGGAGTTCGAGACTAGCCTGGGCAACATAGGGAGAGCTAGTCTATTAAAAAAAACAGGCTTTTTTTTTTTTTTTTTTTTTGAGATGGGATTTTCACTCCTGTCACCCAGGCTGGAGTGCAGTGGCGTGATATTGGCTCACTGCATCCTCCACCTCCCGGGTTCAAGCTGTTCTCCTGCCTCAGCCTCCCAAGTATGGGATTACAGGCACGTGCCACCATGCCCAGCTAATTTTTTATTTTTATTTTTTAGTAGAGACGGAGTTTTACCATGTTGGCCAGGCTGGTCTTGAACTCCTGACCTTAGGTGATTCACCTGTCTCAGCCTCCCAAAGTGCTGGGATTATTGGTATGAGCCACTGTGCCCCAAATTTTTTTTTTAAAAATGAGCTGAGTTTGATGGTGCACGCCTGTGGTCCCAGCTACTCAGGAGACTGAGGTGGAAGGATCACTTGGGCCTGGAAGGTTGAGGCTGCAGTGAGCCATGATTGTGCCACTGCATTCCAGCCTGGGCAACAGAGCAAGACCTTGTCTCAAAAATAATAAAAATAAATGAGAACAAGTAGCAAAGATTAGCAGACAGAAAAAAGAGACTTGTTGAAAACAAATAGGAAGCTAAAAAACAGCTTTGGAAAGGAAAACCACATGACAATTGAGATCCTCAAAGACGGGAGAAAGTACGGCATCTGAGCAACAAGAACAGGAGGCCATGATGTCGACCATGCAGAAAACAAAAGCTTTTAGAAATTAATATGTATGACGACAGAAATGAAAAGTTCAGTAGAATTGTTGAAAGGTAAATTTGGGCCGGGCACGGTGGCTCACACCTGTAATGCCAGCACTTTGGGCTGCTGAGGCAGGCGAATCACCTGAGGTCAGAAATTCGAGACCAGCTTGGCCAACATGGTAAAATCCCATCTCTACTAAAAATACAAAAAATTAGCCGGGCATGGTGGCGGGTGCCTGTAATCCCAACTACTCAGGAGGTTGAGGCAGGAGAATCCCTTGACCCCGGGAGGTGGAGGTTACAGTGAGCCAAGATCGCGCCATTACACTCCAGCCTGGGCAACAGAGTGAGACTCCATCTCAAAAAAAAGATAAATTTGGAGATAAGAAGATGAGAAGATGTAGATGTGACCATGACATTCTATACCTGAAGAATAGTTCTTCTCCAAGAAAGAACAGAGAAACAGTCAATAGGAAATGATTAGAAAATTGCCAGAACTGAAGCATCCAGATTCAAACAGCTCACCACATGCCTATCCCAGAGGATTAAAAAGAAGACTCACCCCAAGGCTCATCTGACTGAATTTCCGAGTGCCAAGAGACAACCTCAGAAACTTCCAGAGGGAAGAAGCAGAGTACCTAGAAAAGGTCAGGAACCAAGAGTGCCATCCTCCTTCTCAACAGCTGTAGAGCAAGACCTTCACAATTCCAATGGAAAATGATTTCCTGCTGGGCGCGGTGGCTCAAACATCTAATCCCAGCACTTTGGGAGGCCAAAGTAGGAGGATCGTTTGAGTCCGGGAGTCCGAGTCCAGCCTGGACAACATAGTGAGACAGTGTCTCTTCAAAAAGCAAAAAATTAGCCCAGCATGGTGGTGCGTGCCTGTAGTTCTAACTATGTGGGAGGCTGAGGTGGGAGGATCGCTTGAGCTGGGAAGTCAAGGCTGCAGCAAGCCATCATCATGCCACTGCACTTCAGCTTGGGCAACAAAGCAAGACCCTGTATCAAACAAGTAAACAAAAAAATGATTCCCTGTCTAGAAATCAACTTTGGGTTATTTTAACATTTGAATATGAGAGTAGAAATAAAGGCATCTTCAGACATTCTGGGCTTCAAAAAATTAACCTTGGTACATCCTTTCTCAGAAGCTCCTCCATGATTTATTCCACCAAATCCCACTAGGAAGCCAAGAAAGAAGAATGAATGGGATTGAAGACACAGGGAACTTAACCCCGAGGACGTGGAAGCTGCCAGAGGAGGAGGAGGGAGGACGACTCAGGTCAATGACACAGAGCAGGTGTGATATGGATGCACAACCATCCACATCAGATGAAGGAGAGATGTGGCCAAGAGAGTAAGTCCACTGCCAGGCCACCTGTCCCGTCCGAGAACCTGGGAAGGCATCAGTGATAGGTTCTTGAAAACCATACCGAAGGAAACAAGGGGGTTCTTACCTCCAGAAAAAAGAAAAAAGTTATTACAAGTAAGGAAATGTACTTACAGTATTCTACATTGTCATGATCCAAAGCCTGAATATTGATTTAATGGTGATGGTCCGTATGAAGAGGACGAGGGGAGGAGATAGTAGAGCGTGTGTTGAGGGATGGACTACAATGCCGACATCCTTATTCCTCATCTTTGGTAGTAGAAAGTCCATAAGCCCATAGCAAATATGGCAAAAATCAAGAAATAATAAGCCAAGCTTAGTGGTGCACTTCTGTAGTCTCAGCTACTCAGGAAGCTGAGGCTGGAGGACAGCTTGAGCCCAGGAGTACAAATCCAGTTTGGATAACATAGTGAGGCCCTGTCTCTGTGTGAAAGAAAAAACAAAAAGCAATGAAATAGACATGTTATTTAGAGACACAGATGTACACATATACTAGTAGAAGCAATTGAGAGTTGAAAGTGGTTGCCTTTGGGGAACAGGAGTCAGCAATGGGGCAAGAGACCACAGTTTTTCATTCTCTTCCCTGCAGTCCTATTTGTGTTTCAAAACTATATATATACGACTTCGGGCCGGGTGCAGGGGCTCACACCTGTAATCTCAGCACATTGGGAGGCTAAGGCGAGAGGATTGCTTGAGCCCAAAATTGCTTTGAGACTAGCCTGAGCAATATGGGGAGACGCCCATCTCTACAAATTTTTTTTTTTTAAATTAGTTGAGTGTGGTGGTGCATGCCTGTGGTCCCAGCTACTCAGGAGGCTGAGGTGGGAGGATCACTTGAGCCCGGGAGGTGAGGCTGCAGTGAGCCATGATCCTCCTACTCCACTCAAGCCTGGATTAACAGAGTGAGACCCTGTCTTAAAAAAAAAAAATTCTTTGGTAACAAGTAAAAATAAATAAAAATTACTAGTTTAGACAAATCATGAGAAAGGTAGGCAGGTTCCAGACTTTTGTGAGCCTTGCATACTTACTGAAGGATTTTGACTCAGGAGCAGTGGGGAGTCAATTGAAGTGCTGCTGTTTTTTGAGACAGGATCTCACTTTCTCACCCATGCTGGAGTGCAGTGGCATAATCATAGTTCACTGTAGCCTTGACCTCCCAGGCTCAGGCAGTCTTCCTGCCTCAGCCCCCCAAGTAGCTGGGACCAAGAACGCACATGCCACCAACCCCAGCTAGTTTTTAAAAATATTTTTGTAGAGGTGAGGGTCACTCTCTGTTGCCTGGGCTGCTCAATTGAAGGTTTTGAGCAGGAGTGTGACCCAAGGACTCAGTCTAGTGGGTTACTCTGATGGCTGTTTATAGGCTGGATGGTGTGGGGAGGTTAGTTCCAGGATAGGTGCAGTAGTCCACAGTGAGGTGGTACAGATCTGGACATAGGAATGGAAGATAGAAAGTCAAGGGCAGGGAGACAGTGAAAAAGCAGCAGTCAGGCTGAGTGATTTACTGCTATCAGCGGAAATGATGTCGACTGGTTTCATGCCTGGGAGGAGAATGGACACAAGGAGACTGAGGAAAGGCTTGGGCGTGGGAGAGAGCTGTGGCATTCAGCTGAGTGAAGAGTGACAGCGGCTGTGAAGGTGAGGCACTGTAGCAGCCAGAATCCAGACACAATCTGGGAACCAACTGTGGGATCTAGGAACCACTTGAGGGGAAACTATTTTTAGGGAGGCCTTGAGTTTAAACAAAATCACTGAGGCCGAGTGCAGTAGCTCACACCTGTAATCCCAGTACTTTGGGAGGCCGAGGTAGAGGATCGTTTAAGTCTGTGAGTTTGAGACCAGTCTGGGCAATGTGGTGAAACTGTGTCTACTAAAAATGTAAACAGTGAGACTCTGACTCAAAACAGAACAAAACCAAAGACCGTGCAACATGTTTTCATTGGCACCTTATATCAGGAGAGTTTCAATTGCAAGTAACAAAAGTTGTGATCAAAATTGGCCTAAATAATGAAAAGAATGTATGAGTTCATGTAACTGAAAATTCTAGATATCAATCCTGATTCCAAGTGAAGCCCGGGCTACTCAACAATATCACCAAGGAATTGACTTTTCTCCCATTTTTCTGCTCTGCCATCCACTGGGTCAACTTCCTATTGTCTTTGGGTCCAAAATAATAGCCAGCGGCCCCCAGGACCGCATGCTTCCTCAGTTGTATGTGGAAAGGATGAGGGACTATTATTTTTTCTAGATTTGCTAGCACAAGTCCTGAGGTTGGCTGTGGCTGGCTCAGCATAGATCACATGTGCACTTCTGGTCCAGGCAACCACGCAACTTTGAGGTTGGAAACAGAGTCAGCTTCCCCAGAACCACATGGATCCCCAAATTAGAAACGGAGAGCTAATGGCAAGGAGGGATTGGGTGCCGCAGAGGCAACCGCAGATGTCTGCTATAATCAGCTAAACCCCAGCAGCCTCTGTGACGGGGCCTGCTCGGCTGTGCCAGGCGTCCTGAGACTTTTCTAGAACTAGGGGATGGAAGTGAGGTGGTCATTATATTCATTCTGAGGTTCCTGTTTCCAGCTGGGAAAAACGCACAGATCCCCGAGGCAGGTTTTACTATGTGGATCACAATACTCGGACCACCACCTGGCAGCGCCCGACTGCAGAGTACGTGCGCAACTACGAGCAGTGGCAGTCGCAGCGGAACCAGCTCCAGGGGGCCATGCAGCACTTCAGCCAAAGATTCCTCTACCAGGTGAGAGGGTAGGCGCATGCCACGCGGTGGGGGCGCCTCCCTGCGCTTTCGGATGTGCAGCCTCAGGCATTCTCTGTTGACCTGCCTGGTGAGCAGCAAAATAGCGTCTGGCAACGTCGGTGCTCTGCCCCGGGAGATTTTACTCATCACAGCGAAATTCCTCGAATTCTAGTGTTCCTCTCTCAGCAACTCTGTGTCTAGCCTCTGTGTTTAAGGAATCAACATGTCTAAACCGAATTCCCCATCTTTCTTCCAAGACCAGCTTTCCTTTCTGCCCCCTCCATTCAAGTCCATTTTCCCTGACTTGGACCCTGAAGGTCAGCTTTGACTTCTCCCATCCCTCACCTTTCCAGAGCAAATCAGTCAGCAGGCAACACAGTGAGACTCCGTCTCTTAAAAAACAAAAACAGAAACAAAAACTGCTACTGTTTTTTGTTAGAACTTTATTATCTGACAAATTCTCAGGGGTGAAGGATCCTTACGGCTCATCTGGATGAGGGATTGGCAAATAATACCCCATGGGCCAAAATGGCCTGCCACTTAATTTTCTTAATGAAGTTTCATTGAAACAGAAGCACCTCCAGCAGTTTACATATTGGCTGCTTTCCTGGCACAGCGGGAGAATGAAGTATCACAATAAAGACCGTATAACTCAGAAATCCTAATGTAACCTAAGCTTACTGTCTGGCTCTTTGCAGAAAACATTTGTTGACCTTTGGTCTAGCTGAGCCTCCTTCTGTCTGATGCTTGATCATCTTCTGCCCCTTCCCATCTGAATTCCTAGAGCAGCCTCTAAGTTGTTCTCTCCATTGGCCTTCTCTCTCTTCCAATCCATCTGGCCGAATAGCAATCTTCAAATGTTACTGTCATTGCATCAGTTTTCTGGCTCAAAATCTTCTGTGGTCATTACCTAAAGAGCAACATTTAATTTTCTTTTTTCTTTTTTTCGAGATGGAATCTTGCTCTGTTCCCCAGGCTGGAGCGCAGTGGCACAATCTCAGCTCACTGCAACCTCTGCCTCCCACGTTCAAGCGATTCTCCCGCCTCAGCCTCCCGAGTTGCTGGGATTACAGGCACCCGCCACCCCACCTGGCTGATTTTTGTATTTTTAGTAGAGATGGGATTTCACTATATTGGCTAGTCTCAAACTCCTGACCTCAAGTGATCCACCTGCCTTGGCCTCCCAAAGAGCTGAGATTACAGGTGTGAGTCACTGCACTCAGCCCATGGACCCCTGACTTTTAACCATCAGCCATAAGTCACCGTAGCATCTCCCTTGGTTAGTTCTGTCTGTGAGGATGGATTGGTCATTGTACAGGAAGGAAACCACAGAGGACCTATTTCCTTAGCAGGGGTGAGCAGGGAGTGTGGTATTTGTCTTAGTAAGTTGCCGCCAGGGTTGATGGTCATGCCCCTTTACAGCTAGGGCCCCACTGTCTAGCCTAGTGCAACACTAAAGACATTCTTGGACCAGGCTTCCCACCCATGCCTGCCACACATGCCTGGCATCCACTTCTGGCACGTTTCAGAATTGGATGGAATCTGGTCTTCCACCACATTTCAGAGATTTCTCCTTTTGAGCTGGGGCCCAAAGTCTGCCTGCCATTTTCTCGGGTGGTCATGACTGCAAAACTGGGAAGGTCTGGGGCATCTTTCTTCTTTGTCCTATCTGTCCTTTGACATAGAGACAAGGACATATTTAGGAGTGTCACATGGTTTTGTCTACCTGATTATCCAACTTTTCTCATTAAAAAAAAATAATAATAATTGAACCAAGTGTTGTGGTGCATGCTTGTAATCCTAGCAACTCGGAAGGCTGGCGGGTGGGAGGATCACTTGATCCCAGGAGTTCGAGGCTGCAGTGACCTACGGTCGTGCCTCTGCACTCCAGCCTAGATGACAGTAAGAGCCTGTGTCAAAAAATAAATAAATAAAATAAAATGCATTGAAGCAATTTTTCCCCCCGTAACAGCCACCAAGATGTCGGTGTGTGAAAGGGAAGATTCCCAGATTCTGGAGCTCACATCTGTCTGGTCTCTTTGGAGCCTTCATTCCTTTTGCCTGCCTCTCTTGGTAACATTATTCTGGGTTTATAGAGATAGAACTTTGACTTAGAGGGTTCCCTAGAAGTAAAAATTAAACATTAAAAAATCTTTCTTTCTGAATACTCTAAAATGGTTTTCTCTGTCTCGCTGGAGACGTGGGAGGGTTCTGCATGGAGGTGATGGTTACCTTTTCTCCATGAAACAAGACTCACATTGAAAAATGAGGCAGCAATCTTTCTTTGGTCTGCTTTCAATGTCTCTCTGTTGATTTTCCTCCCCGTTGGCATTGGTTTTCTCCTCTTGTTTGCTATGGTGCCATGTCCTGGTTACAAGTAAGAAGGGTTGCTTTCATATAGTTATTTCGGGGTTTGGCTTAGACCCAGAGTTTGACTCGGAAGACTTAAGATCCAGTACTCAACTAGTGGCCTTCCCTCCTCCTCTTGCTGGGCTTCAACTGAGACCTTGTTCTTCTTTGCTGCACTGCAGAGAACCTGAAATACAGTTCAAAATGGAAATCAAGGGAATCCCAGATTGCAGTCTCCTGTAATTCCTTCCTGCTGTCGGCCTCAACACACCCCTTTTCCAGTTCCTCTAAATTATCGTTCTTAGTTTTTCTGCCATGTTTCCCTTTCCCGGCTCCCTAATGTGTAACGTTGCCTGTGATCATCATGTGTCTTTTTGTTTGCTTGTTTGACCCTTGCAGTTTCCTTTTGCCCTCTTGTGTCGTGTTCTGCTGGGACCCACTGAAGATGCCCGCCACAGCCTTGCACACTGTGCTGTTGTGATGGGACCATCACATGACCAGCAATTTCTGGGGCATCTCTGCCTGCAGGATGTTAACAGATTATTTCGACCAGGTGTGGTGGCTCACACCTGTAATCCCAACACTTTGGGAGGCTGAGGCGGGTGGATCACTTGAGGTTGGGAGTTCGAGACCAGCCTGGCCATCATGGTAAAACCCCGTCTCTACTAAAATTACAAAAGCTAGCTGGGCATGGTGGCAGGTACCTATAGTCCCAGCTACTTGGTAGGCTGAGGCAGGAGAATAGCTTGAACCTGGGAGGCAGAGGTTGCGGTGAGCTGAGATGACGCCACTGCACTCCAGCCAAGACGACAGAGCGAGACTCCATCTGAAAGAAAAAAAAAAAGAAAACAAAAAGAAACATTGTTTTGTGGCTCTAAGGGTGTGGACTCCAAATTGCATCATCTAGAAACAGAAAACTTGTTTCTTACTCTGCAGGGAGCCCCTTGCATTGAATTCTCAAGCACCTGGGTTTTGTTCTGCATCTGTCTGGTGCATCCTTAAAAAAAACAACATGCCCGCCTTCCACGCTGCACCCTTTATGCCCTTCCCAGAACCTTTCTTGCCCTCGGCTGTATTTGCTAGACATTCTTTATTTCTGAGTTTGTATCTTAAAATATTACTAGAACTTTGTGCTTAGTTCCCAAGGGACTTGAACTCTGGTGAGCTTTGTGGCTCTTGGCCTGCCCGCCACATCCCAACCCAGGGGCCGTTACCCAGGAAGAAGATTCCACAGTGCTCTTTTCTGTTCCTAGTGATAGAGAACACCCAGGACCTCCCTTCTTGCTGCAGAATCCTCCTTTCCCCCATCTACATCCTTTTCTGCTGTGCTCCCCGTAACACCTTGACATCTCTCATGTTAGGGGAATGTGGTAGAAGAGAAAGGGCAGTTGGTTGGCTCATTGGAGATGCGGGGTTTTTGGCTTTTGGTTTTCTGGCCATGATGCATAGTTGTTTTTTGTCTTGTTTTGTTTTGAGACGGAGTTTCACTCTTGTTGCCCAGGCTGGAATGCAATGGCACGATCTAGGTTCACTGCATCCTCCGCCCCTGGGTTCACAAGAGTCTCCTCCCTCAGCCTCCCAAGTAGTCGGGATTACAGGTGAGTGCCAACACCTCCAGCTAATTTTTGTATTTTTAGTAGAGATGGGGTTTCACCATGTTGGCCAGGCTGGTCTCGAACTCCTGACCTCTGGTGATCCACCCACCTCGGCTTCCCAAAGTGCTGGGATTACAGGCATGAGCCACCGCGCCCGGCAATGCATGGTTTTCATTTTTCATTTCTCCTTGTTCACTTCCTTCCTTCTGGCTTTCTTTTTTTGCTTTTCAAGTTGTACTATGTACCTTAGGGAAGAAGTATCCAAATTAGTCAAGTGCTTCTATTTAACAATGAGAAGTAAAATTGTTGTGAGGACCAGCTCCCACTGCTTCTGATTTTACTAGGTTGGTGCAATGACTTTCTTTTTTTTTTTTTTGAGACAGAGTCTTACTCTGTCACCCAGGTTAGAACATAGTGGCATGATCTCAGCTCACTGCAACCTTGCCTCCCGGGTTCAAGCAATTCTCCTGCCTCAGCCTCCCAGGTAGCTGGATTACAGGTGCTTGCCACCATGCCTGGCTAAATTTTGTATTTTCAGTAGAGACGGTGTTTCCCCATGTTGGCCAGACTGGTCTTGAACTCTTGACCTCAAGTGATCCACCTCCCTCAGGGTCCCAAAATGCTGGGATTACAGGCCTGAGCCACTGCACCCAACCGCCATGACTCTTAATGGTAAAAACCACAATTACTTTGGCACCAACCTAATACGTATTGTTTGTGTTTATCAGCCTCTGGTATCTCTCCCCGTCTTACCTTTCCTATCTGCCTCCTCTTCTCCTCACTTCTTACAGGTGTGTGTGTGGGCAGGGGTGGTGTTCTGATTGAATAAGAATCAGAGGATACCAAGGAAATTTTTTTAAAAACACTTTAATGAGAGAGAGCCAACATTGCATGAAGGTTGAGATTTTCTTTTTAAAAGCAAAGATTAAGGAAAGGGCTGATCAGTATTTTCTGTTCTTAGTTCAATGCTAGTCAGGGAGGCTGTCAGTAAAGAGTTGGTCTGTTGATTTGTAGAGTTAAGCAAAAGATGACCATGCTCCCGTGGAAGTCGGGATGGGACCAGCTGGTAGCTGATTTCCCATGAGAGCCGTGAACACTTTACTGATTATCTACTCACTTTGAAACAAGTCCTGAAGCAGCAAGCAGTTTTACATCAAATGAGTCCTCTTTTAATTTCTTAAAACAACCTTTTCTATAGTCATTCCCTTTTACAAGGTCATTGCTGTAGCTCACTACTTACCACTGCCTTTGGCTCCATGATGTGCAATATGTGTGTTTTCGCATTTGTTCCTTTGCTTCTGTTGCCGAATGTTTTAAATGTATTAACCACAAAACAGAGTTGGAGAAACTTGGATTTTATGAGATGCTGTACCCTGTGTCCCCCAACCTCCTAACACGCAGACGCACACCCACGTGACTTAGATGATTTTTTCCAGTAAATACGACTTGCAATAGAGATTGTTAGGCACAGCTCGAGATGGAAGATAAGAGGCCCTAAATCAAGGTGAGCATCCCCCCACCTCCATGCGCTCGCATTCTGTGTGGGCAGGAGGGCCTGCCCTGAAAGGGTCCTCTGTCCTATCAAGGAGCCTATGGTTTCAAGACTTAAACGTCTTTGTTGGAACTTGCTTGGAAGAGGGGCCTGTGTTGCCACCTTGGAAAGAAAGTTTCTCTGTCCTTTCAGCTGGGGGTGGAGGGAGGGTTGTGGAAGGGGGCTTGCTGGCAGTTGAGTTCCACCAATGTTTTCTCAAGCTGAGACTGAGCCCCATTCATCCTCCTGCCCGTGTGTGGCTCTGGCACCCCAGATGGGGCCAGCCCAGCAGCCTAAAGTCCGCATTTAGAACTTGATCCCATCTTATAACGATTACATTTTAGTAAGTAAAATAAAAATGCTTCAGGAAAAAAAAAAGGAAGAAAGAGCGGAACAATACTTGTTTTATTTAACGACCAGAACTTTTTGACAGCACCCCCCCTTCCTCGCAGGATATGAGAATGCCTGGTCCACTGCAGCCCATCCCCAGGGACCTCGAGGCAGAATTCGGCTGGAGGGGGTGCAGGGGGAGGGGGGATTCTAATGTAAACAGTGACCCTGAAGTCCTGGAGCCGGTTCCCCCTTCTTTCCCCTGCCTCCCCTTCTGTCTTGCTGCCCTGCCCCCAGCCCCCCACCCCCAGACAAACACAGAACACTGGGCAACTTCAGGTTCAGGCAGGGGAGGAATAAAGGTGCTTTGTGAAAGGAAGGAAAACATTTCCTGGGGGAGGTGAGGGCTTGGGGCATGAATGTGCCCTCAGTCTGGGTGGACGCTGCACACCCAGGAGGGAGGTGGCCGGGACGCCGAGGTGGAGGGAGGAGGGCCGGGCCCCAGCCAGGAAGCTCTGGGCGTGGGCAGGGCTTGTGGGAATGATTTCATTGGAAAGGCCTGCGATATTTTTTCCCCTCCCGTGTGTGGTTCTTGGAGAAAGTTGGAGGTGGTGGTGATTTCAGTCGCCTTGGCTGCCTCGAGCCAGAGCTGAGCAGAGGCCCTGGGCCGAGCCGGCTTCCCAGGCCTTCTTGCCCTGCCGGGCCACTCCCGGCCGCCGCCACCCTGGCACACCTTCCCCGGTGCAGCTCCTCCTCCCCGGCGCTCTTCCTTTTTCAAAACTCACTTGGGCTCTCCATGCGCAGGGTTCTTTTTTGGTTTTTCTGTAAAAAAACAAAACGAAAAACAAAGACTTTTGAGAGGCGCAGATGCCACCTAAAGTGCCACTGCATTCCCAGCAAAGCGCTCAAATGTGGAAGCCAGTCGTTGGCTTTTTTATTGATTGATTTGTTTTTTCACCCATGGCTTTTTGTAACCTCTGTGTTCTGCTGTGTTTCTTGTGTTTAGTCTTCGAGTGCTTCGACTGACCATGATCCCCTGGGCCCCCTCCCGCCTGGCTGGGGTAAGTACTGAATTCTCTTCCTGGCCCTCGGCCTTCCGTCAGCCACGATGCTCTGCCCTCTCCTCCCGCGTGCCTTCCTTCCCTGTTCCTGTCCCTCTGTTTTCCGTCTCTCCCCTCTCCAGCACACTGTCTGGGCATGCTCTGCCAGAGCAATTACAGGTGATGGAGCTGGGAGGCTGGGAAAGGAACCAAGCTCCACTGAAGCACTGTAGCATCCACCCACCATTGCTAAAGGAGTGTGACCTGGAGAAAGACATCCCCGAGCAGCTGGGGGACTGTTGTGTTTTGGTCTCGAGTTTCAAGGTGTCTACTCCTGAGTCCATGTTACCACTAAGCTATTTTGACACTGTCTGACTCCGAAATGGATTTGTTTCAGGTCTGTGACCATATGGTTGGAACAATCCACCTTAACAAATCTTTCTTTGCAGCTGAGATATTGGAGGACTTTGGTCTAATTTTGACTAATAGAAGCCACCTTTTAAGTTCTGACATAGCTGTGAAAGAGGCCAGAGGGAAGCAGATACGAGTTGAATGCCAGGGAGTGACTCTGGAAACACATCGCTGCTAGTTAATAACGCTGTGTAGATTTCACCTCGCCCTTGGGAGCCGCCTCTTACCTCTCCCAAGCCCTTGATGTGATTTGGTAACAGTGAGTTAAGGGATGGACATCCATGAGTTAGGAGAGATTAGGCTTCACGGCTATTCTAGGAAGGAGTACCCGTGCAAAAAGGGTCGTCAGAGATGATGAAGCTTAGCGCATTTTACAGAGAGAGCGGGGCAGCGTTTTATTTAATCTTGTAAGAGTTACTGGGAAAGGAAGAAGGCAGTTTCTGCAGGAACCAGCATGTGTTGAGTTTAATTTATTGGCTAGACCAGCAGAAGGTGGTCAATGTTGGTTTGATGGTGTTCACAGATGGTACGAAGCTGGGAGGGGGTGCGCTTGACAGCACGGATGGAGGGTTGCATCCTGGGAAGCGGACAGTGATAGGATGGGCATCTGCTGCCTGGAAACGTGCAGCTTTGGAGCTGGATCTTCTCGGTGCCGACTCTTCTGCTCTCGGGTAGTCATTTAAGAGGTTGTGTCAACCATCTTGTACCTACAGAGTACCAGTTAGTGAAAGAGCACTGCAGTCCAGAGTGCAAGAAGGACCTTCTGGTCCTTCTGGTGGGAGATATCATTTAATGAAGCTTCCACACATTTGTTACCTTTCATCTGGGGAATCCCTTATGCGCATGGCTGCCCCACATGGTTCCTTGAACCAAAGAAAGGTCATTGGTATCTCAGAGATTGGCAGCAAGTGCAATGTGAGAGGGTAAAACTCTGAAGACCCCGCCTCGTCAGTAGGCAGGGGAAAGTGTGTCAGATTAGACAAGAATCTGTCATGGAGTTTGGTAGCCAGCGGCCTAGAAGCAGGGACCTGGAGTGTGTTTCAGGCTCTGTAGAGGTAGATGGTCTAGCCCAGCCAAGCGAGTTTTCATGCCAGTTCTGCTGAGTGATGGTCACCAGGTAAGCACAGCTGATGGAGACTTGAAAACAGCTGTCGATTGCTGAGTGTGGAAATATTTGAGATAGGAACGGAGGAGTCGTGGTCAGAGTCAATGCCGTTAATGAGCGATCAGAATAAAACCCACAAATCTGTCATAGTCCAAAATTAAGAGGAAGAACATTCTGGCTAAAGGCCAGGGCACCTTCCGAATCATAGATCCTTGGGGACCTGTGTTGGCTGCCCCAGGGCTGTGGCAGGAGCCACCTCTCCAGGGCTCGCTGAGAATGAACAGAAAGAACAGCCAGACCAAGTGAGAATCGCACTGATGGGCAGATTGCTGTCTGAGCCTGCTGATGTCCCTGTCTACTATCCCAGAAGAGACCCTGCATCTTCCCCACACTCTGCTCTGGGACTCAGGACATCTTGGGTTTAGATCCGCATCTGCCCTAAGCAGCCCTGACCCTGACCCTGTGGCTGAATATGTCTGAGTCCATTTGCTCCTATAATGAGGTCGAGCCAGGTGCTCCTTTAAGGTATTTTCCAGGCCCCCGACTGAAACTGAATGCAGGGAGGCGGTCAGCCGGCCTTGGGAGGCCTCCATGCAGCAGCAGTGCCAGCAATGACGACAGAGTCCTCAGGCCTGCTTGACAGATCCCCCTGGGCCCTGTGGTTAGCCTTGGCTTTGACTCTTAACAGGGCGTATGTGGAGGATCTAGTTCAAAGCAGTAGCTTCTGGGCTGGGAGCAGCCCCCTCCCCTGGAAACCTGTTGGGAACCCTTCCTTCTGTGTGTTCTGAGGTGGTGGTAGCTCTGTAACAGTTCTGGGCACCTCCTGTTCTTTCTTTCCTTTTGTCTTTTTTAAATTTATTTTTTATTTATAAAGTAGAAGTGAAATCTCACCACATTGCCCAGGCTGGTCTCCAACTCCTGGGCTCAAGCGATCCTCCTGCCTCAGCCTCTCAAAGTGCTGGGATGACAGGTGTGAGCCACCGTGCCCAGCCTGTCTTTATTTTTATTTTATTTATTTGTTTTTCCCAGCTTTACTGAGGTGTGATTGACAAATAATGTCTGTTTGTAAAATTTCAGTCGAGTGATAGATACCAGGTGAGGCAGCGAGTTGGAGGGAGACTGAGACCTTGGGCTAGTGTTGGGGGCATTGTACCCCGAGTCTTGGTAGGGTGTGGGGACAGGGGTGGTGCTCTTCCCTGTTCTGCTCCTTTTTCAGCTTTTGGCTTCCCTGTAGCTTCTAGAACTGATGATTTTCATTTCTTTAATGTTGTCCTGTCATTGTAAAAGGAGAACCATTAGCATCATTTATTTTCAGGCGAGAAACAGATTTGAAGGCTCAGGAACTTCCTGGGAAAGGTCACCTCTTTTGGGCCAAGAGCTTTGCCCCCTGTTTTTTTTTCCCCCCTGTCTACCTGGAGTTGGAAGTTTATGCCTTTCAATCCCTCTCAAGGTCCAGAATCACCAGCTAGGGTTGGGTCTGCCCCTGGAGCCCAGACTCCCACCTTGGGGACCCCAGAGACCTCATCAGTGTATCAGTAAAGGGCAAGAGATTGTTCAGAGCAGAGGAAAAGTATATTTGTGCCCCAGCTCCACTCCACGAACACTCCCCTATCTCAGAGTACAGACTTCGGTGTAAGAACAGGATGGGCAGGCTAGGCATGCTGGCTTATTGCCTATAATCTCAGCACTTTGGGAGGCTGAGGCGGGAGGATCACTTTTAGGCTAGGAGTTTGAGACCAGCCAGGACAACATTGAGAGACCCTGTCTTTATATAAAAAATAAAGGCCGGGCGCGGTGGCTCACGCCTGTAATCCTAGCACTTTGGGAGGCCAAGGCAGGTGGATCACTTGAGGTCAGGAATTCGAGACCAGCCTGGCCAACATGGTGAAACCCCGTCTCTTAAAAAAAAAAAAAGATACATATCTAAGAACAGGCTGTGCAGTGTAAGTGTCCACAGCCCCAGGTATTATTTATTTGCTCATGAGCAAGAAAGAGGCCTGCTGGGATATGAGAGTTTTAGAACAAGACTTAGCCTGTAAGTGGGAGAAGAGGGAGAACTTGGAGGCTACAGGGCTGCAGGGTGCGGAGCACTGATCAGAGAGGTGTGAGGGAAATGCAGCCACCCCATAAGGACCATGCCCTGTGGGACAGAGGTGCCCTGGTCAGCAGCATGCAGTGCAGAGGGTCCCAGGACCAGGGATCAGCCATGAGGGACTTGGGTGGGGGGGCCTGGCTTGGTGGGGACTGCCCAGCTTCTGTGCTGCACACAGCTGGAAGCAATTATGCCTCTGGTTTGAGCTGTGCTGCTCCCTCCGGGTGGCCACACCACCCCCTCCCTCCAACCAACCAACCAACCAAAGAAGTACTTCATCTCGACTTGGAAATGTGTCACCCTCCTCCATCCCCCCAACAAGGAAGGACCCTCTGTGTCCCTTTCCCAGTAACAAGTGTGAGTGAGCCCGGCTTTGGCTGGTTCAGCTTCTCTAACAGGCTGGCAACAGGGAGAGAAACTCAGACCCAGCACCCAGGAGGTGGGAGCCGCAGGGAAAGGACAGCGGCCTGCGGTCTTTGAATCTGATGATTCTCTCTTTCTTCTCACGTGGCAGAGAAGAGACAGGACAATGGACGGGTGTATTACGTGAACCATAACACTCGCACGACCCAGTGGGAGGACCCCCGGACCCAGGGGTGAGGACGTGGGCTGGGAGCAGGGGTGGGCTGGGCTGGGTCTCTGTGCAGCTCCAGCATTGGGCAGGTGGCTTTGGACTGCATTGTCCCAGAGGGCTGATGTCAGGGACCTTTAGCCACACACAAGTGTCTTGAAACTCTCACCGTACAGATAGGCTGTGGGCCTGATGAGAGCTTAAAAGTGATTTCTTAAATAGACCTTCCTGGTGGGTGGAGGGCGGCCGGCTGGCAGGTGTTGCTGGTCTCTGTACTGATTGTGCAGGCTGCTGATAATTGGATTGCAAAATGGTTGAGGGTACCCTGGTCTCCCAACACCCCAAGTGAAGTGGGGCTGGGGCACAAGGTATCTCAGGATTGCTGATGACCATTCAGTCTGATGCTGTCCCTGCAGGGCTGGGTTTTTGGCCATGGGATAATAAAGGACCTCTCTGTGCTGCAGAACTGTCCTCACAACTTGGGTCATGCATGTCCTCAAGGCCCCTCATAGGCTCTGCAAAGACAGAGCCACACTTTGAGGACCCAGCCTCCAACCACCAAGGCCCAGAAGGTGGGGCCAGCCCTTTACCCCTTTCTTCCCATGTTTCCAGGATGATCCAGGAACCAGCTCTGCCCCCAGGATGGGAGATGAAATACACCAGCGAGGGGGTGCGATACTTTGTGGACCACAATACCCGCACCACCACCTTTAAGGATCCTCGCCCGGGGTTTGAGTCGGGGTAAGGACTTTGCGCAGGTAGCAGCAGCGTCCAGGAACAGAGCCCCAGGCTATCCTTGCTCTGGCTCTGGCTCCGGGAGGCCCACTTTGGGTGACCCCTGTGGTGCGTTCTGTTGCCCTTACTGCCCTCTAGTGGCCAGTGTTGATGTCCTGTTAAAGGGGATGGGAGGCTAGCTTGAGCCCAAGAGTTTGAGGCCAGCCTGGACAACATTCCTACGTTTACAAGAATAAAAAGCATTAACCAGGCTGAGCAAGATGGCCAGACCCCATCTCTACAAAAAAATGTAAAAATTAGCTGGATATGGTGGTGCACGCCTGTAGTCCCAGCTGCCTGGGAGGCTGAGGCAGGAGGGTCTCTTGAGCTCAGGAGTTTGAGGCAGCAGTGAGCTATGATTGGCACCACTGCACTCCAGCTCGGGTGACAGAGTAAGACCCTATTTCTAAAAAATAATAAATTGGCTGGGCGTGATGGCTCACACCGGTAATCCCAGCACTTTGGGAGGCCGAGGTAGGCAGATTACGAGGTCAAGAGATTGAGATAATCTTGGCCAACGTGGTGAAACCCGTCTCTACTAAAAATACAAAAATTAGCTGGATGTGGTGGCACATGCCTGTAGTCCCAGCTACACAGGAGGCTGAAGCAGGAGAATCGCTTGAACCCAGGAGGTGGAGGTTGCAGTGAGCCGAGATCACACCACTACACTCCCGCCTGGCGACAGAGTGAGACTCGGTCTCCAAAAAAATTAAAAAATAATAGTAAAATTAAAATTGGCTCAATATGATAGCACTCCTGTAGTCCTAGCTACTTAGAAGGCTGAGGCAGGAGGATCACTTAAGATCAGGAATTTGAGCCTGCAGTGAGCTGTAATCACACTGCTGCACTGCAGCCTGGGTGACCGAGCAAGACCCTGTCTCTAGAAAATAAATAAATAAATAAACAAATAAGATGGGATGGGGAGGAAGGGACTATCCTGTTTATACAGAGTATCAACAGTGTTGTTTCTCTAAAAGCAAGCGGTCTGGCTTTATTTCTAGATTTTCTTTTTTATTCTTCAAGGATCTTAATGACAGTCACTTCCTCGTCTTACCTTACTCATCTTTAAATTAACGTAGCACCAGCTTTCCTTAGGGCTGACCAAGACAAGTGGTTCATTTTCTGAGAAATCGCATGAACCCCTGAACGCCTTTGCTCTTCCCAGGACGAAGCAAGGTTCCCCTGGTGCTTATGACCGAAGTTTTCGGTGGAAGTATCACCAGTTCCGTTTCCTCTGCCATGTGAGTTCTGGGACTGGGGCTCCTGTGGCAGTTGGGGTTATTGAGTTATTTCAGTCTGAGTTCCTGGCACAGCTGCAGGTATCAGAACGTTTGTGTCTTAGGTGGGGGCAAGACAGCTGTCTAACTCCGAGCTGGCTGTCTCTAGGAAGCCAGTTTTCATTCCTAAGGGACACGCTCTCCCCTCCTGCTTCAGAAGGCTGGAAGATGCCTATTGATACAGACAAGAGAACAGATATGATCACTTGAGGCTCCATGTGAAGTGGTTTTCTTTTCTTTTCAGTCAAATGCCCTGCCCAGCCACGTGAAGATCAGCGTTTCCAGGCAGACGCTTTTCGAAGATTCCTTCCAACAGGTTAGAGAATGATCATGGTGTCTGACACCCTCAGGGGCGGGCCGATGCCCTCCTCCCAACACCCTGTCTCCTATCGCGTGGCCCATTAAACCCACACTGTAGACTTTGCAGGGCACGGGTCTTGGTGACTGTGTCTGCTGGAGAGGAGGCCTTAGAGTCCCCTGTCCCTCCCGCCCCTGCCTGCCGTGGAAGGGAGAGTGGCAGGCCGGCCCCATGCTCTGTCTTCCCAGATCATGAACATGAAACCCTATGACCTGCGCCGCCGGCTCTACATCATCATGCGTGGCGAGGAGGGCCTGGACTACGGGGGCATCGCCAGGTGAGCTCGAGCGCCCCAGAAGGCTGCCCTGTACCCCGCTTCCCTAGGCTACGGTGTCCACGGCTGGAAAGCTGCCTGCCCCCTGCTTACATTCCCTCCCAAAGCTCTCCTGTGTCTTCAGGAGTGGGCACAGTGTGGCATTCAAACTCCGTGAATCCATGTGGCCAGTCCCAATGGGCCTGGAGCAGGGGTCTGGGGTCCCCTGCTGGACTGGGCGTTAAGCCTTTAGTTACTGGATCATGAGGAGACAGAGGACTCCTGGGAGGGGTGAGAGCTCAGTACAATGGCCCTGTTATCTACCAGTGTGTCATGTTTCTGTACTTCAAGAACCAGGCCAGCAGCATCTGGGCAGTGGTTGAATACTGGGGCCGTGTGGTCATCCATTAGAGTTGACCTTGCTCCCCTCCTCTTGAGGCAGCCAGGGCAGGTGAAGTCAGGCGTCCCCGTGTGGATAAGCTGTCACGATCCACAGAGCCTTGAGCAGGGCTCTGATGCATGGCATGTGCATGGGATCAGTAAAACTGGAATGGCTTATGTCACCCTAAAAAGAGTCCACAGCAGCTGGGCGCAGTGGCTCACGCCTGTAATCCCAGCACTTTGGGAGGTCAAGGCGAGCAGATCACGAGGTCAGGAGTTCGAGACCAGCCTGGCCAACATGGTGAAACCCCATCTCTACTGAAAATACAAAAATTAGCTGGGCGTGGTGGCAGATGCCTGTAATCCCAGCTACTTGGAAGGCTGAGGCAGGAGAATCGCTTGAACCTGGGAGGTGGAGGTTGCAGTGAGCCGAGACCATGCCATTGCACTCCAGCCTGGGCAACAGAGCGAGACTCTGCCTTGGGAAAAAACAAAAAAGAGTCCAAAGCATTGTCTTGCCTTCACCCTGGTCTACCCACAAAAGTTAACAGCCCTCTGGGAAGTGCTGCCTTAGACAACAGGGCAGAAGGGCCCCAGCAGAAGAGGGAGCGCCTTGGCCTGCGGTGACCTCTCCACTTGCGACCTCTCCCAGTGGGCCATATCTTCTCGCTTGGTGTCGGGTTAACTTGCTCCTGGTCCTCTGCTCGGTAGTGGTGTTGCCTTCTGCACTGGCCCCGTGGATGGATTGTTCCTTTTTTCCGTGGTGACCTCCTCTCCAGGCTCTGCTTGGTGGGCTTCTGGTGTGGCCGCGCCCTGTGTGTGTCTCTCTCTGTGTCCTGCCAGTGGTTTTACCCTATGGTAGGTTACGTCATGCTGTTCTACCACAGGGTAGAACCACGGACAGGATACCGGGGCACCCTCTGCGTCGAAGGACTCCTCGTCTGCCCAGCCACAAACACCCCAGCGGCCAGGGACTGGCCCCCTTGGGACGTCCCCTGGCTGGTTTAGCTCAAGCCCGAAAGGACTCTGAATTCATGCTTGAGGCTCGCACCCAGGGCGTGGGTGTTGGTTCAGATGAACGTGTGGAAGTGTGGGCACGGGTATGGTGTAGGGGGTCTGGAGGTGAAGGGAGGGCAAAGTGCAAGAGAAGTGAGATGCCTGTGGCATAGCTCGTGGGAGTGAGGTTTCTAATTGGAAGACAGTACGGATGACATTTTCATGGATCGGATTGGGAATGTGGTGCTGTATATTTATGTTATGTTGCCCACCCAGGTAGAGTGGAAACAGGGTCGTTGCTATTCAAACAGAACCTTTGCAGAAAGATTATTGTAATAAACATGCATCGTGTCCTTGCACAGTGCACAGCCTATGCAGCTGAGCATGGCGACCCGGGGTACGAGGACCCCCTTTACCATTAGACACTCTGGATGTTGTGATGTAAAGTCTTGGAACACATCACCTGGGACCCAACAGGCACACGTTTTCCCAAACCTCATCCTCAAATGCACTTGCCACCCTGCTTCACTGTGGGTCTCAGCCTGCCCTGTTCACTGACCAGCTGTTCATATTGGTCAGCCCGGGTGCTTGTCACGGGGCTGGACTCCGTGGGACACATGTCCCCAGACTACCTGAGACACAGTGGCAGAGAGTCACAGCTCCTGTGCAGATGTGCACAAAGGGACCCGTTATTCTTGTCTTTTCTTTCTCTTCCCTCACAGAGAGTGGTTTTTCCTCCTGTCTCACGAGGTGCTCAACCCTATGTATTGTTTATTTGAGTACGCCGGGAAGAACAATTACTGCCTGCAGATCAACCCCGCCTCCTCCATCAACCCAGACCACCTCACCTATTTCCGCTTTATCGGCAGATTCATTGCCATGGTAAGGGGGCCCCAGGCTCTTCCTCTGAGACCTCCAGGAAGGGGCAGCAGTGGAGGAGGCCCTGGGCCTGTCCACCAGGAGGCAACGTGGCATGAATGAACAGCAGCCCCTGTGGACTGGCGTGCCCTCTCTGATCCCCACCCTTCACCCCCATAGAACTCGTAACCTAAAAATGCAAAAAGTTCCAGGCGCGGTGGTGTGTGCCTGCAGTCCCAGCTACTCGGGAGGCTGAGGCTGGAGGATCTCTTGAGCCCAAGAGTTCTGGGCTGTAGTGCGCTATGCCGATCAGGTGTCCGCACTAAGTTTGGCATCAGTATGGTGACCTCCCGGGAGCAGGGGACCCCACCAGGTTGCCTAAGGAGGGGTGAACCCACCCAGGTCGGAAACGGAGCAGGTCAAAACTCCCGTGCTGATCAGTGGTGGGATCGCGCCTGTGAACAGCCACGGCACTCCAGCCTGGGCAACATAGCGAGACTGTCTCTTAAAAAAAAAAATGCAAAAAGCTAGAGAGAGCTCTGGAGAAACCAGAGGTTTCTCAGTGGCTGTCATGTAGGTAGTGAAGTTTCCATGTTGCTTTGTGTAGGACTTGTCAAGAGGAAGCCAGGGTCTTGGGGCCACGGACTTCACCGAACGTTAAATGTGTACTCTGCTGAGGGCCTTGGGATGACAGGGCTGAGTGAAACCGTAACTGCCCACCTGCTGCCTGTCTCTGGGAGGTGACACTGTCCCGGCATTTGGGAATGTCCCACTGAGACACTAAGCCTTCTGGAAGGGCATTTGGTATCAATGCTAGCTTAGAATGAAACCCTGGCAGACTGGCTGGTGCAGGGTGTAGGGACATCTGTTGTAATGTGGGCCATTTCTGGGGAGGGGCGTCACAGCATCGCATCTGTATTTAACTGGACACGGTGTGAATATGGAAAGGGAGGTCCTGCCACGTGCTCTCTGTTGAGGGTCTTAGGAATGTGAGAACCCGGATTGAGAAGCGGGCCCGTGGGGGCCACAGCCTGGGAGCCACAGCCCGGGAGCCATGTTCATAGCTTGAGATGTTTCAGTTCTCACTTTCCCTCACCTCTTCCCCTGCCTTCCTGAGTGTCCCGCCCAGCTCCCCTGTTACGAGGATCCAAGCGCCCCAGGAGCCTGTGACTAAATTTAATGACCCTTCCCATCGTCTGAGAGTTTTTGGCTAAGGTGCTGCGCTGTGGAAGTGGGCACATTCCTCCCAGGTCCAGAGGCCCGCCTGGCCCAGCAGCCAACGGGACAGACCGGTAAAACCCTAGACTATTACTCACCATTGGCCGCCAGCTCTCGCTGTCAGCGGTGTCTGCATTATTTTTGGCTGTCATTGCCACCCACCCTGAGCGCCAGTGAGTCAGGGCTGCTGCCACCTGGAGCTGTTTGGAGCAAGCCTTTTCTGTGAGCGCGGGACAGATCCTTACCAGCCCGGGGCCAGCCGGCCAGTGCACAGGGCAGATGCGGGCCCGGACATGGGTACCCACACCGGCCAGCTCCGCCCAGTCCCTGAGCTCTGCAGGGCAGGGTGGGGGCCACCTGCAGGTACAAGTCAAGACAAAGGTGTTGTTTACTCCCCAGGCCCTCCCGCTGTGCCCCTGAGGCAGCAGCTGCTGCGATTTTGTCAGGGAAGGCAGGTGGGTGGCTGTAGTGGGGCTGGATATGGAGCATCCAAGAGCCGGTCTGGTGGTGCCCAGGGAAGCCAAAGCTCTGTGCTGTGCCTCTTCCTCCCCAGGCACTGTACCATGGAAAGTTCATTGACACGGGCTTCACCCTCCCTTTCTACAAGCGGATGCTCAACAAGAGACCAACCCTGAAAGACCTGGAGTCCATCGACCCCGAGTTCTACAACTCCATTGTCTGGATCAAGTGAGCTCCCTGCCCCCACCCCACCCCCACCCCACTGCACTGACAGGAGGGACGCCTCTGGGCGGGGAGTAGATGCGATGGCCTGGATTTTTTTCTGCCAGAGTGGCCCCTGAACTCTCATGCAGCTTTTATAAGAGCTTGTGGAGAGAAATGCCCTCTGGGTCCCCTGCGGACAGTTCTAGAATCCTCTCCTTGAATCAGGGAGCTGTCACTTGTCACCGTTCCAGATTCTAGGCCACCTGTGAGCCCTTGGTGTCCCACGGGCAACAGAGCAGGACCTAGGAAAGAGCCCACCACGATAGGCATCTCCCCGCTTGGTCTCCTGTGCCCCCAGAGAGAACAACCTGGAAGAGTGTGGCCTGGAGCTGTACTTCATCCAGGATATGGAGATCCTGGGCAAGGTGACGACCCACGAGCTGAAGGAGGGCGGCGAGAGCATCCGGGTTACGGAAGAGAACAAGGAAGAGTACATCATGTGAGTCTCAGGTGCCTGAGGACTCTGCTCCAGGGGTGGCGGGAGACCTAGCGGGTTGCAGAGAAAGAAAGGCCACTACCTGTGGCCCATGGGTCACTGTGGATCCAGGAACCTGCCATTTGCATCTGCCTTGATGGTGGCTGCTGGCGGCCAGTCACATGATGGCACAAGCTGGGGGAGCCAGAACTGAGGTCCTAGTTACTGGCTCCAAGCTGCACTTTTTCGCTACGTGGGAGACTTCAAGCCTGCTGGGCAGAATTTCTTTGAAGTCACATCAAGCTGAGATGTCTGCATCTTTCTCCGGGCAGAAAGGGTCTCCGTGGCCTGCATGCCTAGACCCACTGTCTCCTGTGTGCCTGTTCTCCATGCCTGTTCCTCAGGCCTCTTGCTTTAGGCTTTTTATCTCCATGCATCCATACGTCTGAAGTTCAGTCGGTGCTGGGGGCAGGAGCAGGAGGAGGTGGTGGTGAGGATGGTTTCAAAGACTTAGGTGTCTGCAGGTCACTGTGAGGTCCTCAGGGCCGCACTCTGGGGCCTCCAGAAGGCTGGGTCTGGGTGTGCGAAGTCGGTTCTGCTGATCTGGTGGTCCTGTGTAGGTCCAGGCCACGCGGCCTGGCTGGGAACTGCCCCCGAGCCGTGAGTCTCAGGCTCCACTCATGGCTGGTCTTTGGTTTCAGGCTGCTGACTGACTGGCGTTTCACCCGAGGCGTGGAAGAGCAGACCAAAGCCTTCCTGGATGGCTTCAATGAGGTGGCCCCACTGGAGTGGCTGCGCTACTTTGATGAGAAAGAGCTGGAGGTAAGTGTCTGAGGTTGCTGGGACCCTGAGCCCCTGCTTCTAGGGCAGTCCTGCTCTGTGCTATGCTCACTGTGTACCCACAGACACTCACCAATAAAACTCCCACTTCGGCAGGGCAGATGGGTTTGATGTGGGATCTCAGTACCCATCCTTTTCCAGACACTTGATTCGAGAAAGCAGGGACTTCAGGAGGCTGAGGCAGGAGAATCACTTGTACCTGGGAGGCAGAGGTTGCAGGGAGCCGAGATCACGCCACTGCACTCCAGCCTGGTGACACAGCGAGACTCCATCTCAAAGAAAAAAAAGAAAAAGCAGGGACTTACATTACCCATATTATTAATGCTGACACCAAAAATAGCTAGTTGAAGACATTTGGGGCAGTGTCACATGCTGGCGAGTGGCCGATGGGTAGGGAGGGCCCGCCAGGGGTGCTGACTCCTCCTCTCCCCAGCTGATGCTGTGTGGCATGCAAGAGATAGACATGAGCGACTGGCAGAAGAATACCATCTACCGGCACTACACCAAGAACAGCAAGCAGATCCAGTGGTTCTGGCAGGTGGGTCCCGGGGCCCAGGCTTTGACAGGGACATTTGGGCCATCAGCCAAAGGGAACGGGTCCTGAGGAGACCTCATGCGCAAGGACCTTCAGCTTTGACCCGGTCCTCACCTCCCATAACTTGCAAAAGGAGACGATACACCAGCCTTTGGATGAACGGGGGCAGTTCCAGTGGAGTGGTGGACCAGCACTTGTGATGGGAGGTTGTCAGCCTTGGACCAGCTGGTGTGCAGGGACAGACCTGCAGGCAGACGGCATCTGCCACTGGCTGAGAGGTCCCCTGCCAGCCAGATGGGACAGGAAGGCAGGGATTTGGCTCCAGAAAACAGAAAGAGCTGTCATCCTATGTATAATTAATGTGTTGATTCCTTAATATGTGTGGGTTTTATTGTTGTTATGAAATATAGCATACGAAAAACCATAACTGTTACAGATATTCTTGGTATATATCTGTATGCATATGTATTATACAAACTTTTTGTAGAGGTGAAATTTGTATAACATACAATTAACTATTACATTTTTTTTTCAATAGAGACAGAGTCTTGCTATGTTGCCCAGCCTGGTGCTGAACTCCTGGGCTCAAGCTGTCCTCCCACCTCAGCCTCCCAAAGTGCTGGGATTACAGGCGTGAGCCACTGTGCCCAACCCCTTTAAGTTTTTTAAGATACACAATTCATAGTACAGTAAATTTGGTACCAGGAAAGGGGTACTGCTATACATATACCCAAAAATGTGGAAGTGACTTTGGAAAAAAAAAATACACAATTCAGTGGCTTTCCACTTGGGATTCCTTGGCTTCCCACCCAGGCTGAGGTGGGTGGATCACTTGATATCAGGAGTTTAAGACCAGCTTGGCCAACATAGTAAAACCCCCTTTCTAATAAAAAAATTAGCCGGGCATGGTGGCAGGTACCCGTAATCCCAGTTCCTCGGTAGGCTGATGCATGAGAATCGCTTAAACCTGGGAGGTGGAGATTGCAGTGAACGGAGATTGCGCTGCTGCACTCCAGCCTGTGCAACAGAGTAGTGGCTTCCAGTACATTCACAGTGTTGTGCACCTATCACCACTGTCTAATTCCAGAACATTTCATCTCCCCAGAAAGCAGCCTTCCACCCATTAAGCAGCCACTACCATCTTGAGTCTATTCCTAAAACGCAGAACTTGGGTGGGAAGAGAATACCCGGCCCGAGGTGTCCCTGAGATCCAGAGACGTCCCATGGAATGCTGGGAATCTTCTGCAAACACATCCTCTTAGCAAAAGCCCTTCCGGGGTTTCTCAGGTTGGAGGCTGTCACCCCCTGCCCAACCTGGCTTTGTGTTCTCAGCCCCAAAGAGGGGCCCCGCTGACCTGGAGAGCTCCTCATTAGGGTGAAGTGCTGGGCGCGGGGGCCGCCTGACTGTGCCTTGACTTGCGGAGTTGCAGGTGGTGAAGGAGATGGACAACGAGAAGAGGATTCGGCTGCTGCAGTTTGTTACCGGGACCTGCCGTCTGCCCGTCGGGGGATTTGCCGAACTCATTGGTACGTGTTCCCTTGCCCTCTGGTGCCCCGGCTGGCAGTGAGGACAGCTCAGAGGGAGGGGAGACCTAGTGTCTTCCTGGAAGCAGGTCAGTGGGATAGGGAAGAGCTGTGGTCTCTGTGTCCTGGAGCCAAGCCTGTCTGTGGGTGGAGCTGGAGGGTCCTGCTTTGGGAGGGGACATCTCTGTTGACATCCGATGTGTTTTGCCTTGGATCACAGGTAGCAATGGACCACAGAAGTTTTGCATTGACAAGGTTGGCAAGGAAACCTGGCTGCCCAGAAGCCACACCTGGTGAGCCTGCTGGTGTTACTGGGAGGTCAGAGAGCCTCAGACTTGATGAGCTCCTGGGGCAGCCCAGTGGGTGTAGCAGCTGCATAGCCTTGAGTCTGGCAGTGTTTGCATGGCCTTGGGGTATTGGGTTGGAGATGGGACTGTGATGGGCATCTGATCTACCACGTTTTACATATGCAACACTTCTGTTCCAGTAGTCCAGAAGCTTCTGCTCTCAGTGTCTCCCCTACCGATTTTCCAGCTGTCCCTGGCCTCCTGGGGCTGACTGTCCCGCTTCCCTCCTCTCTTTAGTTTCAACCGTCTGGATCTCCCACCCTACAAGAGCTATGAACAGCTGAGAGAGAAGCTGCTGTATGCCATTGAGGAGACCGAGGGCTTTGGACAGGAGTAACCAAGGCTGCCCCTCCCACGTCCCCCAACGCACATGTAGTCCTGAGTCCTCCCTGCCTGAGAGGCCACTGGCCCCACAGCCCTTGGGAGACCCCCGTGGATGTGGCCCTGTGTGGGACCACACTGTCATCTTGCCACTGGCAGAAGAGCCTGATCCTAGGAGGCCCTTCGGTTCCCCCACCCGCGGAGGGCAGTCTGGAATAAAGCCCTCTAGTTGCCTTTGCCCCACCCTTGCAAAGTTCCAGAGGGCTGACCCTCTTTACGAAACTCCCCCCTCTCCCCTGGGCCCCACCCTGGGTGTGTGTGAGTGTGGAAGGGAAGGTGTTGCATCCCCAAGGGCTGTAGCAGAGCCCCGAGACCTCCTGGGCTATTTTGGCGAGGAGACTGGCCATTGGGAGTGGCTGTTCTGGAATGAGAGAGCCAGGGGTCTTTGCCAGCAAAGGAGGTTTTACCTGTAATTGAGCCTCTGTGATGATCAAGATGAAGTAAGGGTCCAAGGGAGAGGATCCTGGGGCAAGGCTGTCTCCGTCTTCCTCCCTAGCAGGCGCCAGCCATGGAGGCTGAGTCGCAGGACGCATGCTGGCCAGTTCATTGACTCTCAGCAAATGAAGTTTTGTCTAAACTGCCTGGGTATCCATGGGACAGAAACAGCAAACTCCCCCAGACTTTCTTTGTCCATTTATAAACTTGAAGTGTTTGCGTTGTAGGGTTGCTTTTTGTTTTTTTTGCTTCTGTCACTTTCTCTCCAGGAGCTGGCACCCCAGGGGTCCAAGAGTTTCCCAAACAGCCGCTCCTCTCAGGAACCTGCATGGCGGTTCCAGCGCAGCCTCACAGGGACCTCGCCCCTGATACTAGCAGAGTGGGAGGGGTTGGGGTCCCAAGCGCCACTCCCAGCCTTGCTGCCTTCAATGGAGAAGAAATCCCTTTGCTATATAGGGTCCCCCAGGCAGCCCCCAGTGTTGACACGGAGTCTGGCTGTGGAGCTCCCCTGCCAGCCCCTGGAGCTCCACGTGGGCCTGTTCGTCCCCTGCTCAGAATGGAGTGCGGTGCGGCCGGCAGAAAGTGTTCATTCTGCACAGGTGCAAGGCTTTATCAGCGCACAGGACATGAAAACCAGCAGAAAGGTCCTGAGCTGCTGCATAGCCCGATCTGATTTCTGCGTTTCCCGCCAGCCTCCAACACGGGGACTGTGCCATAATTGGAATCTTCACAGGTCATATTGAAATCTTCGGGGTGACTGTGCCCCACTGGTATGCTGGGGCAGTCATCATGGCAGACTCCCCAGCCCAGGCCCCCAGCATTCTAGGACCCCAGGCAGCCCCTTGGACTGGTCCTGGATGCCTTCCAAGCACAGTCTCATGCGCACAGATTCTCGGCCTTCCCCCAGCCTGGGAGGCGCAGCCCGCGTCTGCCTCTGTCGTGTGTGCTGATTTGGGTGGCTCAGCTTGCCGCAGTGCAGCCCCTTCTGTCCCTTTCAGTCATTTGCCGTACATCCCTGCGGCACGTCACCACGGAAGCCGCTCCATCAGGTGGGTCAGGGTGCAAGCTGCCAGGCAAGGTTTGGAAGCATCAGGCTCACGGGCGTTCATGTGTGTTTGTGCGTATGCGTACGCACACGTGTATGACTGAAGTGTCTGTACCGAATGCCCTTTGCTAGCCATGAGTTGGTCACCAGATTGTTTTGTAATACCTGTCCCCTGCCTCAATATTGCCAGTTTCTTGTGCAATAAACAATCAGCAGCTGTGGGTGGTGTTGGCGTGGATGTTTACAAACCCACTGTCCTCCAGTCAGGAGGGCTCCGGGCCCCACAGACCCTCCAGCCCTGGACAGAGGTGGAAATTCCCTGACCTCTCTGGTTTATGTGTGCCCTGGACGGAGGCATCCCCCCACTTCTGGGCTGGGAAACTGAGTCCTGGCCCAGGGGTCACTGGCTTCAGCGTTGGTCGGCAGCCTCACTGCACCCTTTTGGCACCCTCAGCCTCTCGATGCCCAGCCTGGGTGTTTCCAGGCAGTTGCCGTGGGGTGCAGAACAGGAACAGCTGCAGGTTGGGTGGGCTTCCGAAACCGACTTGCAGGGAGAATGTTCTAGGCAGTCATTCGCCCAAGAAATACTCAGGTTTCACACATCCCATGATGGTGGAGGGACTCTGTGATCTTGACCTCAGGGTCACGTAAGGGCCTGATGCCACCTACTTTTTTTGTTTTTGACATGTCCCGATGCTGATGGGTCTTGATGCATTTGACACAGAAGTGACTCTGTTGTGGACCAAGCAGGGCCCCGACTGTGCCTCCAGTGCTCAGGGGAGCAGAGGTGTTCAGAGCGGGCTCCCTCCTGGGTTCGTCACTGCCTCCAGCTCCAAAACCTTATTTTCAGGCAACAGGACAACAACTGTACTTGGACAAAACTATTGGAAAAGGTCCAAATGGTTCATGATAAATTCAATAAGACATGCTCAAGTAGAAATCATTCCCCCAAGCCTTGTCCCCAGAGGGACCTACAGTTCACAGTTGGCAGTGGTCCTTCCAGACTCTTCTGTGTGCATGGGCAAATCATGTACACATACGATGTTTAAATACACCAAAAATGGAATATTGTACATGTTGTGCAACTCACTTTTTTCATTAAATGAGATGTTACTGGACCCCTTTCCATGTTCGTTGATGTAGATACTACTTAATTCTTTAGCCACTGTGTGACATTCTGTGTTACTGCAGTTCTGTAATATGCTCATCTCCTTTCTAAAGAGGGTGGCAGTCTTGTCCCGCAATTTGCTGATGGCTGCGGAGTTCTGGGAAATGCCCTTGGGCTGGTCTGTGTGCTGGTGCTGCTCTTCCACTAGAGGGCGCTTCTAGAAGTTGGATTGTTGATTATGCACCTTTATTTTTATTTAAAAATTTGGTAAAGGTTCAGTTGAAAGATGCAAAGGGACAGCTGTGAATGGTCTTCCTTACTCTTCTGTCCCTCGGCCACCCTGATCCCCTCCTGAAGGCAACCATTGCTGCTGGCTTATTTTGGATCTTCCCAGATATACTTCAAAAATCCCAACGGGGCCAGGCGTGGTGGCTCACGTCTGTAATCCCAGCACTTTGGGGATTTTTAGTAGAGATGAGTTTCGCCATGTTGGTCAGGCAATTCTTCTGCCTCAGCTTCCTGAGTAGCTGGGGTTGCGGCGTGCGCCCCCACACCCAGCTAATATTTGTATTTTTTTTTTAGTAGAGACGGGGTTTCACCATATTGGCCAGGCTGGTCTGGAACTCCTGACCTCGTGATCCACCCGGCTCAGCCTCCCAAAGTGCTGGGATTACAGGCGTGAGCCATCGTGCCCGGCCAGAACTTCCATAGTGTTTTCTACGGTAGCGGTACCATTTTGCATTCCCACCAACGACACACAAGGGTCTCAGTTTCTCCACATCCTCACCAACATTTGCTGTTTCCTTGTTGATATTTTTAACAGTAGCCATCCCAGGGTGTGAGGTGATAGTTCATTGTGATTTTGACTTGCATTTCTCTAGCGACGCTGGGCATCTTTTCATGTGCTCATTGGCCAAATGTGTATCTTCTCTGGAGCATTGTCTATTCAAGTCCTTTGCGATCATGGTTTTCTTTTTGATGCCTGCTATCATTGCGGTCTCTTTAGTTGGACTCCAGTGCCATCTTTCTTAATATATTTGATGGTCTACAACAGGGGTCCCCAACCCCTGAGCCACAGAGCAGTGTGGGTCCTTGGCCTGTTAGGAACTGGGCTGCAAGCAGGGGGTGAGCAGCAGTTGAGTGAAGGGCACTCCATCTGTGTTTACAGCAGCTCCCACTGCTCACGTTGCACCTGAACTCCGCCTCCGGTCAGATTAGCAGCCTGGTGAGATTCTCACAAGGGAGCACGAACCCAACTGTGAATTGTGCATGCGTGGGATCTAGGTTGTGTGCTCCTTATAAGAATCTAATGCCTGCCAGGCGCGGTGGCTCATGCCTATAATCCTAGCCCTTTGGGAGGCCGAGGCGGGTGGATCACCTGAGGTTAGGAGTTTGAGACCAGCCTGGCCAACATGGTGAAACCCCATCTCTACTAAAAATACAAAAATTAGTCGGGCATGGTGGTGGGTGCCTGTAATACCAGCTGTTCGGGGGGCTGAGGCAGGAGAATCGCTTGAATCCAGGAGGCAGAGGTTACGTTGAGCCGAGGTCACACCACTGCACCCCAGCCTGGGCAACAAGAGTGAAACTCCATCTCAAAAAAAAAAAAAAAGGAATATAATGCCTGATGATCTGAGGTGGAACAGATTCATCCTGAAACCATACCCCCATCCCAGGCCGTGGAAAGATTGTCTTCCATGAAACCGGTCCCTGGGGCCAAAAAGGTTGGGGACCACTGGCCTACAAGATACTCCATTCCCACCTTGGGTTCTCTTGCCCCAGCATAGAATTAACTACTTTGCTAGCAATGTTTGTTCTTTTGGTGTAAAAAAATTACTCAAAATCAAAACATGGGGTTCTGTCAAAATAGCGTAGTGAATTCATGATTTGATCAGCCTCTGCTCCAAATAAAGAAACAAGCTACAAGAAGAGAATAAACAAAAGGATTCGTTCAAAAACGAGAAAGAATTCCACGGGCCAGAAACAGAGCAGAAGCGCAAAACACAGGGCGAGAATGAAGCGGTGGGCCTGCTGCACGCGCGGCCTGGCAACCGGGCCGAGAGTGCAGCTGCTGTGGGCTGAGGGGGTCTGAATAAACTCCAGTGTAGACGGGACGGGGCCAGCTCACTGCTTCCCCCAGTTTCATGCAAACCAGCAAACAGAGGCAAAGGCAAACTGCCACTGCTCTGCACCTGGGCTATGGCTTCGAGAACAAAAGACTAAGGAGGTAGAAACTCACCAAGCCAAACCCACTTCATGGGTTCTGAACAGGGTCTGGGTGATCTTCTTAGGTCATCCAGGCCAGGGTCCCAAACTGCCATTTGAGATCTAGATCAGACTCCAGTAGTGTGGATGCCCAGACGGACAGGAGCAGGTAGCTGCAGGAGCATTAGGCAGGAGAGAGCGCAGGAGAGCCGGTGAAGGAGCAGCTCCTTAAGCGACATCTTTGGCTCCTCCTTTTTCTGTGGAAGACACCGCAGGGGTGGGTCTCTACCTGCTGGCTTTTGCTGTAAGAGGATGGGGTGGCAAGTGAGCCTTTTCACTGAGGCCCCAGATGTTACTGTTGGGGCTGTCTTCTTCAGGGTGGCTGGTTTCTCTAGAGATGACTCCTCTGGTCTCCCGCGTGGGGAGGAGGTCATGCCTGAACCTGGGTACGCCTGCATGGAGATTTCCTGGAACAGACAGCAGGAAGGAGTGAGCTCTCAGAGCCCAGCCCCCCGGCCTTACCTTTTCTCCTGCTTTCCTGCCCTGCTCCTTCTCCCAGCCTGCAGCTTTGACTCAGCTCCTGAGTCCTGGAGCTTGATGCCATCTCTGATCTATTGCAGGTGGGAGTGGGCAGGTAGCCAGGCTGTGTGGGGACTGGGGAGGACCTGCGTCTCCCACCCTTCTGTAGAGAAACCTGTAGCTACCCCAGTTTTCAGCTTTCTGCCTCACTCCTGCTTCCTGCTGCCCCCAAGTACTAAGTCTCCTGTGGGCTCTGTGGGGCTCACTTAAGTTTTTTTTTTTTTTTTTTTTGAGACAGGGTCTCACTCTCTCATCTAGGCTGGAGTGCAGTGGCACAATCATGGCTCACTAAAGTCTCAACCTCCCAGGCTTAGGTGATCCTCCCATCTCAACCTCCCAAGTAGCTGGGACTACAGGTACATGCCACCATACCCAGCTAATTTTAAAATTTTTGGTAGAGAGGGGTTTTTGCCATGTTGCCCTGGCTGGTCTCAAACTCCTGAGCTCAAGTGATCCTCCTGAGTGGGCCTCCCAAAGTTCTGGCATTACAGGTGTGAGACACCACACCCTGCATTTTTTTTTTTGAGACAGTGTCTCCCGCATTTGCCCAGGCTGTGCTGTGGTGCCATCACAGCGCACGGCAGCCGTGACCTTCTGGACTCAAGTGACCTTCCTGCCTCAGCCTCCTGAGTATCTGGGACCACAGGCACACCCCACCATGCCTGGCTACTTTTTTGTAGAGACGGAGTCTCACTGTGTTGCCTAGGCTGCTCTCAAACTCCTGGTCTCAAGTGATCCTCCTGCCTCAGCCTCCTAAAGTGCTGGGATTGCAGGCATGAGCCACCATGCCTGGTCTCAGCTCATTTCTTGTCTGCTTCTCCTTCTGCAGTATCTGGGGTTAAAAGTTCTTGGCAATTGCATATTCCTCCACCTGGTCGCCACCTTTTCAGACCTTGTTAAACTTCCTGTCCATCACTGAATCCTCCTCCTATTCCTTCCGTTTTTGGATTAAGACTTGTATAAAGCTTTCTTTGCTGTCGTTTTAGCTAGGCTGGAGAGGAAGAAGAGATGTTTCCATTTTTTTGTTTGTTTGTTTGTTTTTTGAGACAGCCTCACTCTGTCACCCAGATTGGAATGCAGTGATGCAATCTCGGCTCAGTGCAACTTCCACCTCCCGGGTTCAAGCGATCCTTCAAGCGATCCTCCTGCCTCAGCCTCTCAAGTAGCTGGGATTACAGGTGTGCGCCGCCACGCCTGGCTAATTTTTTGTATTTTTAGTAGAGATGGGATTTCACCATGTTGGTCAGGCTGGTGTCAAACTCCCGACCTCAGGTGGTCCACCCACCTAGGCCCCCCAAAGTGCTGAGATTACAGGTGTGAGCCACCGCACCTGGCCTGTTTGGTTGTTTTTTTAAAAATAATTTTGGGGCTCTGGTAAGAAGAAATGGTTGATCTGTGCTCTGCTAACTTCCTCTCTTTGATAGACTCGCCTGGGGGCAGAAGAGAGACAGCTCTCCGATGGCAGCCTGTGCGTAGAGGCCCTGAAGGGGCTTGACTGTTTTTATTACACTGACTTTCAATGAACCTGCCTGCGGCTGCCTCTGCCTCTGCCTTTCTTAGGCCTGAGCCTTTCTGGGTTCTGCAGGGCTCACCAGACACCTCCTTGGCTAAGCTCCTTCCGCCTGAATTCTTGGCCAGGGCTCCCTCTGCCTGGCCACTCCTCCTTCCTGACACCTCCTAGAAATGTGTTGAACACTCTGGGCCACCTCTCAGATGCCACCCCTCAGATTGGGCCAACTGGCTAGAGCAAAATTGAAATATTGTAATATTCCTTCACTGCCCTTCTGATGGGGTCTTGGGAGGACGGAAAGAGAAGCACGTTTCAGAATGGAGTTCTTGCTCATTAGCCAAGATGTTTTTGTTTTTGTTTTTTTGAGACACGGTCTCACTCTGTCCCCGAGGCTGGAGTGCAGTGGCAGGATCTCAGCTCACTGCAACCTCCGCCTCCCAGGTTCAAGCGATCCTCCTGCCTCAGCCTCCCAAGTAGGAGGGACATGCCACCATGCCTGGCTAATTTTTGTAGTTTTAGTAGCAACGGGGTTTGACCGCATTGGCCAGGCTGGTCTTGAACTCCTGACCTCAGGTGATCCACCTGCCTTGGTCTCCCAAAGTGCTGGGGTTACAGGTGTGAGCTATGGTGCCCGGCTCATTAGCCAAGATGAACCCCATTCCACCCACTTCCCTAAGAGCACTGACTGGTTTCCTTATGCTGTGAGAGGGTAGAAGGTGAGGGGCATGGGGTAGGGGGTAGGGGGATGAAGCGGGGTGGGGAGAGGGAAGTAGTGGGGTGGGGTGAGATGGATTTGCTTTGCTTTCTTATCCCCCGGACAATGGTGGCAATAGGTAGTCCTGTTTATAAACAAGAGGGTGGCCAGGTGTGGTGGCTCACACCTGTAATCTCAGCACTTTGGGGGGCCTAGGTGGGTGGATCACCTGAGGTCAGGAGTTCAGGACCAGCCTGGCCAACATGGTGAAACCCCTTCTGTACTAAAAATAGAAAAAGTATCCGGGCACAGTGGCAGGCGCCTATAATCGCAGCTACTCGGGAGGCTGAGGCAGGAGAATCGCTTGAACCTGGGAGGTGGAGGTTGCAGTGAGCTGAGATCGCACTGCTGCACTCCAGCCTGGGCGACAGAGCAAGGCTCCATCTCAGAAAAAAAAAAGGCCCATGTGGCAAGGGATTGAAGGCAGCCCTATGTCAACAGCCAGCAAGGAATGCCCCAGGCCCACAGCCCACGAGGAACTGAATCCTGCCAACAGCCGCGTGAGCCTGGAGACCAGATCCTTCCTTTGCTGAGCTGGCAGTGACCACAGCCCAGCGAACACCCCGACTGCAGCTGGTGAGCAACTTGGAGCAGAGACACAGGTGAGCCGTGCCTGGGCCCCTGAGCCAAAAAACTGTGAGATAACAAATGTATGTTGGAAGCAGCTAAATTGAATGGTAATTTGCTAGATAGCCATAGATAACCAGTGCACCATCCTTGTCAGATTAAATGTCCTTGGATTAGCGTCCCTTCCATTTCCTGGTTCCTGAATGTGGCCATGATTTTCGATAAAGCACCATGGCAGGGAGATTATCTGTAGACCAGTAAAATCATTCTAACCAGGAACACAGGCCGAAAGAGAGCAGGCTTGCCCTTCTTCCTCCTCTTGGGGCCAGAGAATACTGGGAAGTGGGAGTCATTTTAGTCCCTCCCCTGGAGCCCAGTTTCCAGCCTGACATCATTTGCCCGGCAGTGCCAGTGGTCCCGGGGCCCTCAGGTCTGGCCCAGCCTGCGACAGTGGCTCTCGGCCTTGAGATGTCATTAGTTCTTGTCTGGGCCTCCAGCCAAACATAGTTGGCAAGTCACATCCAGTCTCTCAAGGACAATTTCGGGGCCGTTTCCTGTGAAATTATAGGGTGAGCAACAGGGTAGATGGTGCTATGACAGCAGCAGATTAGCCTGAAGGGCAGCCTCTGCAGCTCCAGGACTCCCGCTGAGGCTGGCTTAGGGCACAGCTCCCGCCCCATAATGGCTTCCCCAAGAGCATCTGGAGCCTGGTGGGCTGTGGGTGCAGAAGAAGCATTGTGTCTTCTTCTGGGAGGGTATCCATTTCACCCCTAAACCTTTGGATTTTATTTTACGTCATTCATTCATTCATCATTCATTCATTCATTCATTTTTGAGCCAAGGTCTTGCTCTGTTGCCCAGGCTGGAGTGCAGTGATGCAATCTAAGGTCTCTGCAGCTCAAACTCCTGCCTTTGGGGTGATCTTTCTCAGGTGTGCCTGGGGCCCTGCCTCTCCTGTGCCTGAGCTTCTGGTGCCGTAAACTCCTCAAACTTTCAAAATCCTCCCACCTCAGCCTCCCGAGTAGCTGGGACTGTAGGCACATGCCACCATGCCTGGTGAAATTTGTCTTGTTTTTTATTTTTTAGCTGGAGTTTTGCTCTCGGTGCCCGGGCTACAGTACAATGTCATGATCTCGGCTCACCGCAACCTCTACCTCCCGGGTGCAAGCTATTCTCCTGCCTCAGCCTCTCGAGTAGCTGGGATTACAGGCATGTGTCACCACGCCCAGCTAATTTTGTATTTTCAGTAGAGACGGGGTTTCTCCATGTTGGTCAGGCTGGTCTCAAACTCCCAACCTCAGGTGATCTTCCCACCTTGGCCTCCCAAAGTGCTAGGATTACAGGTGTGAGCCACTGCACCCGGCCTTGTCTTATTTGTTTTGAGACAGGGTCTTACTCTGTCACCCAGGCTGGAGTACACCCAGCTAATTAAAAAAAAATTTTTTTCTGTAGAGGTCAGGAGTTCAAGACCAGCCTGGCCAATATGGCGAAACCCCATCTCTACTAAAAATACAAAAATCAGCCGGGTAGAGTGGCAGGCACCTGTAATTGCAGCTACTTGGGAGGCTGAGGCAGGAGAATCGCTTGAACCCTGAGTGCGAAAGAGGCGGCCTGTCCTAACAGTGAGTTGAGGCTGGGGTTGCTGAGCAGCAGCAGCATGAGATGACACTCGTAGCTTGGGGCAGTCCAGGTCACGCATGGGACCTGCCCCAGGAAGCCATGAGCCCTGATGAAGATCTTGGGTTTTCATTCTTAGAGCAACGGGAAGCCACCAGAGGCTCAGGCGTACGAGAAATGTGATCCAAGGTACACCTGAGAAAGATCACCCCAAAGGCAGCCTGGAGCGTGGGTCCCCTGGAGCTGGAGGGATGCAGGGAGGGTGGTTAGGAGGCACTGTGGTCTTCCAGGAGAGGAGAGGGCTTTGGGTTAGGTGTTGACTTTATATGGGATGGAAAATGAAAGACCCATGCTGTCTTTGGGGTGCAGCTGACATGATTTTGCCAGTGGATTGGAAATGGTGCGTGAGAGAAAGGGCAAAGTCAAGGATGACGTCTTGATTTTTGGCTTGAGAAACTGGGAAGAGGATGGTACTATTTACTCTGATGTAAAAGACTGGGGCTGGGGGGCTGCAGGGGCCGGGGATGAATACTCTCTGGAGGAAAGGAAGTTGAATTCCTACTTCTTACCACAAACAACATGAAAGTTTTATAAAGGTCTTAACCTCCAAGGGCAAAGAGAACATAAGAGGACTCAGTGGCAGACGAGGATGGCCAGCATAGTTGTACAAGGCAGACAGCAGGTAGAGGACTATAACTGATCAGGCAGAGCAGGCAGTCGCACTACAGGGGAGGCTGATGAGAAATGAGCCACTTTGTCTAGTGCAACCCTTGAGAGACTCAGGGTTTGGGGCAGCAAGAAGGCAAGGGTGATACCAGGGCCTAAAATCAAGTGGAGTAGGGTGGGCGTGGTGGCTCACACAGGTAACCCTAGCACTTTGGGAGTCCAAGGTAGGCAGATCATGAGGTAAGGAGTTTGAGTCCAGCCTGGCCAACATGGTGAAATCCCATCTCTACTAAAAATAATTAGCTGGGCATGGTGGTGCACACCTGTAGTCCTGGCTACTCGGGAGGCTGAGACAGGAGAATCACTTGAACCCAGGATGGGGAGGTTGCAATTAGTTGAGATCTTACCACTGTGCTCCAGCCTGGGCAACAGAGCAAGACTCCCTCTCAAACAAACAAACAAACAAACAGGCCGGGCGCGGTGGCTCATACCTGTAATCCCAGCATTTTGGGAGGCTGAGGTGGGTGGATCACGACGTTAGGAGATCGAGACCATCCTGGCCAACATGGTGAAACCGTGTCTCTACTGAAAATAGAAAAATTAGCTGGGCGTGGTGGCGCACAGCTGTAGTCCCAGCTACTCGGGAGACTGAGGCAGGAGAATCACTTGAACCCGGGAGGAGGAGGTTGCAGTGAGCCAAGATCATACCACTGCACTCCAGCCTGGTGACAGAGCAAGACTCTGCCTAAAAAATAAATAAATAAATAAAACCAATGGAGTTGTTAAGCATCTATATACAGAGGAGTTGGACACCCACCTCCACCTCTTCTCCCAGACCCCATGCAACTCAGCTACTGCTCATCCCCGCCTGCCACAGACAAGAAGTGTATTCAGGCCCAAGGCTTGGGGACTCGTGGGACAACAGAAGGCTGAGGAGGTGCAGGGCTGAAAATCGGCAGATAGATAGAAGTCGTGAAACTTGAAGTGGAGGCTGGGTGCTCACAACCTGTAATCCTTGCCTTGGGAGTCTAAGGTGGGGAGACCAGCGTGGGCAACATAGCAAGGCACTTGTCTCTATAAAAAATTAGCCGGGCATGGTGGCACACACCTGTAGTTCCGTCTACTCGGGAGGCTGAGGTGGGAGGATCGCTTGAGCCCAGGAGATCAAGCTGCAGGGAGCTATGATCGTCCCACTGCACCCTCCAGCCTGGGTGACAGAGTGAGACCCTGTCTCTCAAAACAAAATAAAACAGAAACTTGAAGTGGATGAAAAGATCTAATGTAAAGGTGAAAATATAAAGCTAATGGATGTGTAAGTATGAGAACAGATTTGGGACTTTGAGCCAGGGAAGGACTTCTTAAATATGATTCACAAAGCACTAACCATTGGGGAGAATGGATAGATCTGTCTCCAGCAAAATAAAGGATTTCTGTTCCATGAAGCTCCTCACAGATAAAGTAACAGACAGATGGGACTGAATAAAGAGAGTTGCCACACAAAACCGAAAGAGGAGTTGTTTCCTGAATATTCAAGGGATGTCTGCAAATCAACAAGAAAAAGAAAAGAAACTCAATAGAAAAAAAGATGGGTAAAAGATAGAAGTAGCAATTCGCAGAAGGGAAAATAAACATGGCCGTGGGGAGAAAGCTGTATCGAAATAACTTCAGAATGCTATTGCACTCCTAAGAGCTATAAAAATTGGGAAGTTGGATAATGCACAAGCATATTAGTAAGGACCATTAACAATCATACTTTCAGAGGATATACTATGTGCAGGCTCTGCTCCAAGCCCCTTAAATGTAATATTTCATGTAAGTTTCTTTACAAATCTGTGAAGCAGGTAGTTTGATTGTTCCCATTTTGCAGATGAGAAAATGGAGATAGAGAGTTGTCTTTTTTTCTTTTTTTTTTTTGGAGACAGAGTCTTGCTGTCTCCCAGGCTGGAGTGCAGTGGCATGATCTCGGCTCACTGCAACCTCTGCCTCTCGGGTTCAAATGATTCCCCTGCCTCAGCCTCCTGAGTAGCTGGGACTACAGGTGCGTGCCACCATGCCTAGCCAATTCTTGTATTTTTAGTAGAGATGGGGTTTCACCATGTTGGCCAGAATGGTCTCGATCTCTTGACCTTGTGATCCGC